>JAOTQH010000040.1:6355862-6370267 GCA_025631255.1 Cornus kousa
ACAAACTTTCACATAGTCAATTCTACTTCTATTTGTAGTGTTTGCATCTGCAAAGAGTGGTCTTCCAATTGCACTTGCAATGTAGCTTAATCCCTTAGGAGTCCAATACTGGAATGGAACATTATAATGGTTTTTGTTTGAGGTGCCATCTATATATGTATATATATATATATATAAAGCCTATGAATTATGATTCACTTCTTTCTCTTTATCACTTTGTTATGTTTTGGATTTGTATTGAAATTGTTTGGGATTTTTAGTTAGCACAAAGAAAATTAATTATTTTCTTAAAATACAGACAATTATGGTTAAATAGGATATTTAAAGAGTATAGTATTATTGTAATAATACAAATCAAAATAGTGTTACTATTTAAAATTAGAAAACAAATACTGATTGACAAGAGATATTTTTTTATATGGCCTATATTGTTTGTCACATTTTTTTTTTTCTTGAACTAGGTCTTTACACGGGTTTGGCAGCCTTTTTAGTGTTCAGGTTGGGCTTGAATTAAAAATTTGAAACTACCCTCAATTCCAGTTACGAAAATTTAAAATAATTCCAAAAGTGAAACAAATAAACGAATAATGAAGAGTTACAGGACTGCTTAGTTCAATGTTCTTCTGACCTGGTTGGTTTATATTTTATGTTTTCTCAAGTTTTGAAAAATAATTTTATCCGGTGATAAATCAAGCAAGTCAGATGCATTGAATAATAGTTTTACTAGTGGCAAATCAAACAAAGTTTTGATTGCTCCTACCACGTCTTCCGAGTGCATATTTCAATTGAAAAATTAAATTGTACTAATTTGAACGCGATCTTTTTATAATTATTACTAATAATTATTTTTCACATCAATATATGGAATATAAGTCAAGGATTATTATTATTATAAGAACTCATTTCAGATTGCTTTTCTACTGTTTAAAAACGCTTTTATTTAGAAAAATTGCGTTTAAATGTGTCTAGTAATCATTATAAGCGCTTGGATGTGCCTTGTAGCCCAGATGGTAGGCGAGCCTCATGGGTTGGTGTGAATGCTAGTGTTGCAGCCATCCATGCTACTAACTTCTCCCCTTCCCCCTTTAACTACTAAATCCTAACCCTATTAACCATTGCTAGGTGTGTAAAAAAAAAAAGAAAAAAATATCATTATATGCACTTTAGTTCAGTAGAAGCTTTTAAAACTGCGAGTAGAGGTTTGCAATAAAAATGTGTTACCAAATAAATTAAAAAATAATTTAATTGTGAAAAGTACTTATCATACTGTCACCAAACACCTAACATACTTATTAGTAAGCGTAATTTTTTGACAACACTGCTAATAAAAGTGCTTTTTTTATTCCAACAGAAACCCCATACGGGCTTTAAATATTATTATTCCGTTATAACAATTTTATTTTATTTTATTTTATTTTTTTGTTATCCTATCAAACTAGGGGGCGGGGGGACTCAACTTGAGGTTCAAAGTCACACTAATTACACTTCTTGCGAGCAAGGCAAGACGTGGTAGGTGCAGTCCAAACTCAATTCAGGAAATACAAGAAAATTTTAGATAGTTTTGATCCATTGTCACTTAATGACTAGTTCAATCCAAACTTTTGAAAAATAAATAAATAAATAAATAAATAAAAATTATTACATGATCCTGACGAATCATAACTCGATACTCAAGCAAATGTATCAACTTTATTCAATTATTTTTCCGTTTATTGAGTTGTGAGTGGTCAGAACTATATAGTCCGGACTATATAATAATTTGTCAAAAAGTAGACTCACAAGAGTGTAATTATATACTATAGTAGTTTTAAAGTGGCAAAATGATCCAGAACCATCTAATACACTAACAAATAATTTTGATTATATTGGACCACCAAGTGAAAGATGGTCCAGCCGGTTCAGACACATCTAATCATTTATGGGGAATAAACATATTCTAGCCTTATAAATGAAGGCCAGACCTTTCGGGATTTCTGCACTACTTTGAAAGTGCATTGCACTGCACTCATTTAAATGGTGCATGCATATATACTATATATATAGGTGCATCATGTATAAAGAAATAAATTGCAGTATAAATGAATAAGAATATGAGCAGCCTCATATTCTTCTATATATACCCCACAACACTCTTCACCATTCTTCGTCACTTCCATTGTTTTTTCCTCTGCAAGTTCGAAAATATATATATATATATATATATCAAGGCAGATGGAGAGGAGAAGCTGCTGCTCAGGAAGCTATGTCTCAACCCCGTGCGCCACAAAGGCGCCGAAAAAGGAAGCAGTGGTGACACCAAAAAAGGAAGAAGTGGAGCCAGAGATTGTCAAGAAAGAAGATGTTGTGGATGCCAAAGGGACAATGTGTTGTGGGACTGGTGGGATGAAGACTCCCAAGGGTGAGGTTAAAGAGACTGTTAAGAAAGAAGAACCTGTGAAGGTTAATGTTGGTATTTAAGTAAATTAATTAATTAAGATGGTTTAAAGATAAGTTATGGGGGTGGTCGGCCTACGCATACATATCTTTTCTTTTCTTTTCTTTTCTTTTCTTTTATATATATATTATGGATTTAGAAGTCTTTTTTGTAATTAGTAATGGGTTTTATTTTGTTGGTATTTGAATATGACAAGATATATTTTCTGGTTATGTCCTCGAAAATTCAAATAAACACTCATACATTCATAATATTGTTCCTAACAAGGCTCAAATACTTATGTCCATTGATCTTTGTCACACCTTTTTCTTAATCATGATCATCATAATGCTTTTAGCATATTAATTAATATATAAATTCTAGCAAAAATTTGTTGTTTGTAGGAAAATCTACTTCAAATTTCTATTAAATGGGGAACAAGAATGTTGTGGCAAATGAATAAATATAATAATATTCAGAATAAGTCTTTTAATTCTCTTTAACAATGCTTCTTCTATTCCAACAATTCTAAAACAGTTCTAGAGGGTGCAACAGCAACAAAAAAACACCCAACCATGAATACCACTAGGGCATAGAATTTGATATGATTGAAATAGCATAAAGAAAGGAAAAGAAATATTTTGAAACAATTTAGAAGTTTCTGACACTTTAGAAGTTCCGTTAGCAAGGAAAAAGGAAAATTTTAAGGGAAAATTACTTTTCCATCTTTCCCATAAATTATCCTACAAAAAACACAATACATATATATATATTTTTTTTATTTCTTGAGAAATTTTAAATTTTTAAAGACTTGTAATAATAACTTTCTTTCATAATAAGTTTATGCTATTCAAAATTTCAAACCATAAAAATGATAAATTTTCATAATTTTTTTGATTTTTTTTTTTTTTGTTAATCAAATACAATGATTTTTTTTTTTTTTTTCTTTGTTACCCGGTAAATAAGTGTGTAATTAAAAAACAAAAAAAAAAAATTACAAATATACTTGGGGCATACCCTAAGGCCCAAGCAAAGGAAGGCCAGCAGCCCAATGGGTCCAAAACAAAAGACTAACCAAAATGAGCTTAATCTAAACAATCGTAGACCAAAAGGGTCTGTACGAAGTAAAGACACCAACCCAAACCCAAGGCCCAAATCAGTTCAAAACCATATTAACTAACAGTGAGTGAGCAACCACTGACCTGGGAGGGAACATCAATAAAGCTGCAAATATCCATGGCGGTGGTGGTGGTGGTGGTGGTGTTTCGGTGAAGGGAAAAGGGGTTCAATTGTGATAGTTCAAAGAAGGAGCTCGGGAGGTTCCATTCACAGGCGATGGTCTCAGCTTAAGGACATCTACATTTCTTCTTAACCGGGAAGAGCCTCAATCGAACTGCATTAATAACTACATCCAACATCTGCAATGGAGACCGGAGATTTGTTTCCAAAAATTCTGGTGGTATACATAGCTTGCCAATGTAAGCTTACATGGTTTAGGGTTTATATAGATTCCACAATTATTTTGTATCCGTACGAACAGGTGGTCATAGCTCTGTGCTGCATTGAGGCATTATTCTGAGTCAGTAGCTTCTCTTGTATTGCTAGCCATAAGCAGAAAGAGTGCTTTGGAATCGACTGTTTGAACCACACCAATTTATGGACCTTCAACATAAATCTTTATTTTGTGTAGATTTCTCAATGAAACCAGGAACTAAACCTAAGTTGTAGCCGAGATAATTCGAATCCGAAAGGAGTGACAAAATTTTCCAAAGAGGCTGGAGTTCAAACTTGAAACCAACAAATCAAATTCTCAGTTCAACCCATCCTCTCTGCTAGATGGTTTGAAAGAGAAGCATATCAATATCATGACTCAGTCTGTGCAACACTTCTAATGAAGTTCTCATATGTACTCAAGACTCTGACAAAAGAATGTTACCACCATCTAATATTGTGCTAAGCTACATTAACAATAAATATATAATCCTAACCTTGGATGAGAGAAACAAAAACTGTAAGCCACTCTAAAGGTTGCAATTACAGGAAGAAATCATATCCAATAAAGAATGTTAATCGATGAACTCGGGATTAGTTGCAGAATGTTTTGCTTATACTACACAAACACTACAGAAGTGAAAGCCAAACCAGAGCACCAAGAATCAATTTATCAGAGGCTTAGCCTTGCGTACATGGCCCATGCTATTAACAATATCTTTGCGGGTACAGACAGGGAACATATTGATGTTCTTTAACACTTTCAACCTCCACAGAACATATGGAAAGCTTAGTTGATCCCGAGAAGTGAAGCGAACCACCTCATTGAACCAAAGGCACATGAACATATTAGTCAATGGTGTATGCTCCCTCACGATCACAGAAGCCTCAGCTAGAGCTGCACAGACAAATATTGATTAGACTACATTGAACAAGAATTGATTCACTTTCCTACAGCAAGAATGTGGTCAATGCAAAAGTTCTCCCTTCATATGGATATTATCTCATGTTTCACGAGCTATTTGCTTTTCAAATTAAACATACGTCTGTTTTGAAGCAAGGCTAAAACATTGCAATTAAACAAACCCCCCATCTATATATAATTTTCTTTTTTTTTTTTTTCCTTTTTTTTTTTGTTTAGAATTTATAATTATTTTAAATTGAAATCCATTTTGGTTATATTTATTTATATAGAATGAATATTCTAAAAGTGGATCGACAAACTCTCTCGTACAACAATTAGTCCATAGCAAAGGATTTAATACAGCCCCGCTTTCGAAGTGAATTACAGGAATTCCTGTCCTATTAGAGCAGTTGACAGGTGGAGACCAGAAACAGCTGATAATTCTTTCTTACTTTAGTATTAAGAAAAGTAAATATCAATTTCTACAAAGGCTGCCATAAATAAACACCCCAACCCCCAACACTTCCTCTTTCACATGCGCATGCACACACACACAAACACACATATATAGAATCGACACTGTTGGATAACTGAACCAAAACTACAATTTAATAAATGATCATAAACTATAGTGGAGGCAGTGAATTATAACAGCAGAGGACGAATACAAGAAAGCAGATCAAGATGACAGAAACATGGAATGAGAGATACAGGCAGCAAATGTATAAATATTAGCTTATAAACTGCCTTCCACAGTGAGAAGTAAATCTCTGTATACCATCGAGATTAAGTCAAACTGTCGGACCAGATGGGTGTGTGCATATGTACTACGGAGTACATAAAAGATATACCATTTATATAGCATACAATTCCATTCACATTTGCCAATATTATTTTTAAAAATAATAATGTTGTTTGCAAATGCTCCTGTTCAAACAAGGAACCAATGGGTAAAGCATACCTTTCTTTCCGTTAAACCTCTTGTCCTCTGGGAGGCCATCATGGTGATACTGAGTCAATTGAACCTCAACTTCCTCTGGGGTGGCTTTGTTTTTCTTGACAACAGCCTTTGCCTCATCATACACATTACTGCGAGCACCATGTTCTGAAATTGCTAGTACAGAATTTGTCCGCCAAAGAAGAGCCTCCAACAAACCCAAAGGGTCTCTCCTAATCTGGGACTTCGAGTCTACCCAAATAGAATATCTTGCATGAGGAAACAACCGATGTGCCAACATCTGGTCAAAACAGAAATGTATAAAAAAATTACCAAGTACACAACGCATAAGACTTACCCACCATACCCTAAACCTCAAAATGTGTGAATAACCGGTGACACCAGTTCACTGTTCAAACTAAAACCCATGAACATTGTGCACGTCTTTTGTGTGTGTGAGAGAGAAATATAGATGTCCAAAAGGAAAAGAAAAGAAAACAAGAGGATGGACATCATAAGAGTCAATGTTGCTATCATAAGAGTCAATGTTGCATTCACCACCACATAATTCTAGAATATATGAAACACCTTTATGGATCAAATTGAAGAATATTTTCAAGATTTGCACAATGTTTGTAAAACTAGGAGAAACAGTAAGTATCCTTTGTTCCTGGATACTAGATTATACATCTTTATATTTTAAAGCTGTGCAATTGAAGATGTTGAATTTTTAAGAAATTGTTCCTAGCTGGAATCTGGATATTGAGAGGATCAAGAAGGAAAACCAAGTTACATCTTTATAGTACATTAAGCTTTCATAAAATAATAGTCATTCGTTGCCACAATTACCAAAAAAATAGGGTGGGAGAACATTTCATATGACGTTACTATGAAGCATGTGTACACATTGAGCTTTAACTAGATAACAGCTATCTGTTGCCTACTACTAGTTTACTAGAAAACTGGTGGTAGAGAACATCAAAGACTTTTGTAAAGGTGCTTATATGTATTGGATACAGATACTCCCAAGTAATTGTAGATATGTGTTTGATACTTCCCAAAAGCATCCACAATTTAGGAACATCTTTTCCATATCAGATACACCTCCTTCTTAGATACTCCACAACATGTGTGCCATGAACATCTAGGTGCAGCACTGAAAGTATATACCTAGAATTTCAATCAATTTCCTGATTTCCTAAAGAAGAAGAAATGAGATATAACAACGGTAGATAATATGAAATTTGGTACAAAGTCCTGTCCATTTAATGTAACACTTGGTTTTCTTATGTGCATGATATATTACAAATAATTGTAATTTGATGGCTCCATAAAAAATGTTTATTCGGGCCACGTTTAGTTAGATGGAAAGTTAATAGTTTGGAAAGCACAAAAATGAAAATCTTACTTTCTCAATAACTGCTTAATTTTCTTCCAAAACTTTCCTGCAAAAAACATCGTGTAGTGTATTTTCTTGTAAAATTTTTAATGTTTTTCAAGTTAAAGTAGTATTGTCTCGTGATTTTTTCATGTAAATTTTTCATCCTACATGCAAGAAAATAATGTTTCCTTTAATTTACTTCTTTCTTATACTTTCACTTTCCAATATTATTTTCTTTCTTACAAAGTGGCGCCTTGTGATAATAGTCGCTTAAAAATAATGGTTTATGAAAAAAAATTCATTCGTAAGAAGCTCAAACCCCGATTTGCGGGACTTGAACCCTCACCTCACTTTTGAAGGTAGAGGAGAAAACACTAGGCTACAAGCCCTTGGTAAGTATGGTTTATCAAAGTACAGGTCACAAGTCTATCTTTTTTCAATTGAGTGTGTGTGCGTGTGTAGTTATATATAAAAATATATATAATGTGTTTTGACATACATGTCAAAACACACAACATCCCATATCAACATACATGCTTTGTAGGGCATATGGTAGCTAAAATCACAGGAAATCCCAGGGATAGATGACGTCTCCCGATATATGTTGGGTCCAATTTAAAACAGTGCTCAAATGGACTGGTTCTAACTGCTCTGGGGGACTGGTTAATCTATTATGCCATAATTGGGATAAAGATGAGGGTTGAGAAGTAGCACATTCCAACTTGATTTCTGGAGTTCCAAAACCAGCAAGGGTCTTAACTAGCTCTAGGTTAAAAGCAAGGTTAAACTGAGTAAGTAATTGACAGCAAACTCTGAAAGAGGCCATTAACAGTATTTGTCACACCTATACGAGGTGAATCTTCAGCTTTGTCCCTTTCCAGAAACAAATCCAGGGGCAAAAAATGTTGCCAAACCTATATTGTCCATTTTGCATAAAATTATTACAATCAAACCCACATTCTCACTTGGCACCAAGCTTCTACCATCACACCAAGCCAAGGTAAATCATTTCTATTGTTTATGATATGCATGAAATATGGAACAAGCAAATTCTAGAAACATCATCAAAAACAAATTGAGAAGATGTAAAATTCTCTCACCTTCGGGATTTTACCATTCAACCTTTGGTCTTGAAAAGGGAGATCCTTAACTATTACAATGCGCCATTTCCCAATAAACCGGTCCTGACCAATTCTCTGTCCCTTTGTTTCTTGTGCAGTGAGAGTGATGTCATCCCAAAATGCTACATAGCAAACCTGCATCATTTGATACTCTATAAGCATTAAAAAATAGTAAGCATTTAAGTGAATAAATGAGTATTTTGCATACAAAATAACCTTCTCAGCTGATGCATCTGACATCCCAATAGGTTGGTAAAGATCATCCCCACCACCAAATGCACAAGTAGACACCACAGCTTTGCATGTTTTCATATAATTTATATCATCATCAGAAACCATGAACCCTCCATTCTCACTATAGAAACCACAATGTACTGTTGTGATTTCATTCACCTGACATCCATTTAAATACGACATCTAATGTTAAAGAATGGGATAGGGAAGAAATTTTGCCAATATATGGGAAATAACCAGCACATAAAGAAACAAGAAACCGAAAAAGTGGAAGATTGTTGTGAAGGTAATATCTACAGTTGAATCTGGATAAGTTATCACACGTTGCATTTGAACTCAAATAGGATATAACTTAAATCACATTGAAGATGCCAAAATGCAGCTTATAACCTTAAAACTTTTCTCTCTCTGCTCAAGAGTTT
This sequence comes from Cornus kousa, assembly GCA_025631255.1. Taxonomy (NCBI): domain Eukaryota; kingdom Viridiplantae; phylum Streptophyta; class Magnoliopsida; order Cornales; family Cornaceae; genus Cornus; species Cornus kousa. Next base: position 6,364,766 of record JAOTQH010000040.1, read on the forward strand.
GATTTCCTGTAAATAGATTAAATCTTGTCGCATCTGTGTTCTGACGAGATAGGGTAAAATTCCTTTCAACATAAGGTGTATCACTCTCTGACATGTAAACCACTTCTTTAATAAGATTAGTTGATTTTCCATCCATGCGAACATCCAGATGCTGAAGTTCTTCAGGAGGTAGGAGCTTCAAGCAACCTGACGATCCATAAAAGTGTGCCATGAATTGAAATGCTTTCGACCTCCGTAAGATTTCAAATGAGGAAAAAGAATAAACGAAGACACCATATCTAGAAGTTATATTACACTTTTCACAATAAATATTCAAATTGCAGTAAGTTAATACTCTTAATATTTCAGTCCCGATATAAAATTTAATATGACATGGTCAAAATTATTGAAAGCAGGGTTAAATTGATTACCAAATGATCAATTATTTTTTAGCAACTGCTACCCATGGATTCTAAATCACTCATATCTTTCCGATCTTCGTCTAAACTATATGTTTGAAAACATAGCTCAAAGATAAGAAGGAAAAAATAAAGTGTATTGAATCATTGTCTTCCCCCACTTAAATAAGTATCCTCTTGAAGTTGCAACTCCTCTTCTCGTCTTCCTCTCATATCTCCCCCAAATACTTATTTATGAATAAATACAAAATAAATAGCTTATGCCACACCCCATGTATCCGTTCATTCAAGAACTAGCATTAAAATTTCATACATAATAATAAATATCATAATGAAAACACCAAATAAATGATAACTGGAACACAAGAATGTAGTTGGTAATAAATTATTCTGTTCACCACTATTAATCAGAACATTTTGGCAATTGCAATTTCTTTTAGTGGAATTGTGCAAAAGGAGCCTCTAAAACGAAAAGTGTAATTTTGAACCTTGAGGTTATCATTGTCAGAGTTGTCATTGCATAGTGGGTTGCTAGCAGGAGGAGCACCAAAAAGTCACACATAGCGTAGACATCTTCTCTTATATACGGACTTAAGTGTCTCTTATCTGAAACAGAAATACATGTTCAATCATAATATTCTGCTAAGAACCACACTATACTCAACAACTTAAAAAGCAATAACCCAAAGCATAGTTTCCAGAGGTGGATCAAGAACTACGCAATTGCTTAGCGCCCCATTTTGAATAGCCCCAATCAGAATTTATTTTATGTTTTACTTATAATTAGACATTCTCCAATTCTTAGATGTGGAATTGAGTTAAAAATTTAAAAAATTAAAAAAATGCTTTCCAATTCTTGAATTCAATTAGAAAAAAAAAATTTCTTGAATTCAATTACATCTCTTTTCTCATTAATTCCCTTATTATTGTAGAATTCATCTAACTAACTTATTGTTACCTTTTCTTCCTCTAAATTTCTTCTTGCTTACTATTTGTGCGATTGTAATCAAAAACCTAATCTTCCGCTCCTCAACTATAATGCTACGTATTATAGGGAAAAAAAATTATACCTATGTGAAAAGTTTTGTATTTGAAAAATTCTCAAAATTATCAGAGGCAAACCCAAAAAAATCTGCGTAAGAGTGAAAAATAATTGGCCAACGACAATGCTATAACTTCACCCTCACAAAAATATCCTTTCTGAACCAAAAAGTTACAAAAACATAGCCTAAATTAAGAAACTTAACATCCACTATTTGAACTTTTTAAGGTTGAGGATTGTTTCATTGGAAATTTAATGAGCCGGCCCTAATGGTAAAGCACATGCAAAAGCATCTTTTTGCTCTTTTTGCTTGCACTGTCCTAGTAAAAAAACAATGATCACTTTTGTCCCATGTTTCGGTGCCAATAGACATATAACACATTAACATATCGTTCATATATAGTTGGCTCTCTATGTAAACATCATTTTGAGAAACACGTGACTAAGAGATGCTTGACAAGGAAAAAAATGGATTAAAATATCAAATTTCAAAATTAAACAATGCTTTGTGCTTTATAGAGAGCAACGATATCTGAACGATATGTTAATGTGTTTACACAAAGCATTGTTTACATTTGAGAATGCAATTAATGAGGTACAAACCCTTAAAGCTCTTCCTTTCCCAATTTTTTTGCAACTGCATTACAATTCTCATAGTTTTATATGGGATTAAGGCAACGATGATGATGATGCAAGGAAGTGAATAAGAAATCTAGATGTCCTATATTTTTGGCTTTGTTCAAACTACTTGGAAGAAGCAAGGAGCACTAAGAAAGATCTTGTAAAATGTTGCAGCACCCCTAGAATTCAGAACATTCTAATCAAATCTGTCAGGTAACATCTTGTAAAACTGATGTGCATGTGTGTTAAGTCCAGGAACCAGCTATAAAGAAACTGCTGATTGATTTTCAAGCTTGCAATGTGAAAAACTCTTGAAATCTAAAAAATCGAGAAACATCACAATAACAGCAACATGCAAAATATTAAATTGAGAAAACTCAAATTATTCAAGTTCAGATCGAAAGGTACACTTACGTTCTCTGACGCCACCGACCATATGGGTCGTCGGATTTATATTATTCAAGTTCCCTGCCGGTTTCGTATCCGGAACCAATTCCGGTTTCTGCTGAGTGACGAGTGACGAGTTGATAACTGGAATCGGTCTCCGGCCGATTCTGGAAGCCTCGAAAACCAACAATCCGGCGGCGGGAAGGAAGAGCAACACCGACCACCATCTCAAAATCAGCCTCAGAATCCGCCGAAACAACTCGTTCTTGCCGCGGAATCCCAATTTCTTGCGTTTTCTTCGAACTCGGACCCTCGTCTTTCCCGCGATGTCGTCGGAATCGTCGTCGGAGACCGAAATTGATATGCTGTTGTTGAACACTGAGGAAGTCATTGATTGATGGTAGTGGGTTAACTGAGCTGCAGAGATCAGACAGAGAGAGGACGATCCTAAGTTGAATGCAAAACTGTTGTGGCCAATTCGAATGTTTTAGCCCCTTTCAAAGGAGCGTTTCGTTGAAGGATGGAATCGGTGAAGAATGTTTATACTAGTAAAAAAAGAACTTTGCAAAATTAATAAATAAAGTATAAAATTAGTTAATAATATCTAAATTATAAATGTTGGATTTTAATAAGCATCTATATTGATATGTATGGAAGTTTTAAAGTTTCTATTAATCTAAAAATTACTGTAAGAACAAATTAGCGGAATTTTTTATTTTGCATAAGTTTTCTCTCTTAATTTTTATATTTTTTATTATATTATAGAAAAAAAAAAATTAACTTTAACAATTTTGTCACATTTACAATCATTTATTTGTACTAAAAACTAAAAGCTCGATTTTATTTTATTTTGAGGGGTGAATAAATTTATTGTGCACCTGTTGATGTAGAAGAGGAATTTGGTAGAATAGGTGTTTGAAGGTAAATGTAATTAATTCTTTATTGATAGTCTATGTAGTTAAATATTAATAAAAAAACAAAGGTTATGGTAATACTTGTAAGAACAATGCTTGCAACTTGTGCGCTGACGTGGTCAAATGATATGATGACAAGTGTTCAATATTAAAAATAATAATAAAACATGGGCAATGCCCATTTTGTCCGGGTTAGACCTGTTTCTTACTCTTCTCTCTCATTCGCTCAATACCTAAATTTGTTGATTTGGCTAACCTTGATGAGATGGGCACACGTGGCGTTCTCTTTCGTCGTTGATGTGCCGACCTTGAGAGCTCTGACCAGTTTGATCATGTCCGATGAAGCTATCAACTCCTTGTTCTCGTTACAAAGACATAGGTTTAGAATTGCGGTGATGCCGTACTCTTAAAGCTAAGGATCCGACGATGAGATCAGCGAAATCAACAGCTTGATCACGCCGACGCGAGCGATCTTGATTCGGTTCTCGAACTTGTTCTTGGCGAGGAGCCTGATCTCCATCGCCGATTGCTTTCGCCTCGAGGCCAGAGACGAGTTACCTGATCAACTCGTCGGAATTCTCCGTATCGTAGGCGACCAGGAGTCGTCGACTCTGAGACAACGCCATTGAGAACTCGCCAGATTGGTCGCTGTTGCAGTCACTGAAGTCTGCCGAATCGTCATTGAAGCACAGATCGTTCAAGCTCTGTCCCATGTATGTGTAATTCGACTGAACCTCCTTTTCCATTTCCAAAAATGATCAAAACTATCACTCACTGCATCAACAATCAACAATTAGTTGGCGTTTAATCGGAATTGTTGGGTATCCCTAGGAAGGGGTAATGGGGAAGGGAAAACGACCTCGTTTGGATGAAGTTGTAAAAGAGTTATAAACATGAAGTTCCAAAACCTCAATTTTCTTAACCGGAGGCACATCGATCTCCAACGAAGGCTTGCGATGGTTGAAGCTCAACTGATAATTCGATTCAAAGTGATTTGAGGTCTGTGAATAGAGTGATTTAGATACAGAGCTCGAAAGAACAAATTTAGCATTATTGGTCCAATCCTGAGTTTCGTCAAGTTTTGCCATTATCAAAGTTTTCAATAGCAAATGTAAAGAGAGAAATAGTGGAGTAAGTTGTAGACTGAAGCTGGATTGTTTCCAAAATATAATGAGAGAAAACAGATGAAGAATTCTAGAGAAAGAGTTTGAAATTGGAGAGGTAATATTGAAAACGACCTCACGTTTGAATTGAAAACTCTTTTACAATGAAAGAGAACTCTTTTACAATAAAAGAGAACACTTGGTTTGATATTACATGTTTTGAATTGTTGTAATTGTGATTCTGTCATGGGATTGCAAATATCTGGTTTTCAATGAAATTGTCATGTTTTTATCTCCAATTGTGGTTTCCGTTTAATTTTTGAATTGAGTGAACTTATAAGTGCATGTGAAGCTCTTATGTGAAAACTAAAATGAATCAATTTTGTGGAAGTATTTGCAATTATGCTAAGAGTGATTGGAACACAAAGAGAATGAGCTCAGTTCAAAGAGATTCTTTATACTTCAACTGATCTTTTGAACTTCTCTTGTGGCAGAAAACGAAAACTTAAAGAATATAGGTGAACAGAGCACTTCGTTCCTGCATTTCTATCATTGATTCAGAATTCCGATCTATAGACTGACTTACGGAAGTAGCTAGCTTTCAACCACTTGATCTGCCAAAGATCTCTTAGAGCAGAATCAGTAGGAATTTGACAAGCAATATAAATCAAATAGCATACAATCCCAAACAGGATACAAAATATTAAGAAACATACAATCCCAAACAGGATACAAAGTATTCAATCCATAGCATCCCAAAAATAAAATTAATCAGACAGTGAAAGCTCTAAGTGATTAATCAAAATAGGATACAAAATATTCAATCCATAGCATCCCAAAAACTCCAACAAATAAGCCTCAGATTGACTAACAAGTTTTTTTAGTTATAAAAACAAAAAGTAACACAATCCCCTTGCCCAAAAACTCCACCAGGCCTCAAAAAGTAACAATCCTAGCAGTCCCCAAAAGCTCCACCAACCAAGTCTCAAATTGGAGGAAAATTTTCAAACGGGTTGCCTTCTTGTGCTGTTTGTGAG
>JAOTQH010000040.1:6387441-6399141 GCA_025631255.1 Cornus kousa
TACTGTACTCCAAGGCCCAACTTGTTTGGAGGGTATTTTTGGTTATTTTCTGCACATGTTATGTTGCCCTAGTGTAATTTATTTTCATACTGAACTCTCTGTATCAAAAAGCCGTTTTTATCATCATAGTGAAATCCCTGCAACCCTTGAACGTAGCCCTAGATTTTGGGTGAACCAAGTAAAATCTGTGTGTTCTTGTTTTTTTTTTTTTGTGTGTTTGACCGCCCCGCCCCCAAATCACTTGAGGTATTTTGAGAAATAATCATGTACCAATCATGATGGAAATTTCTCAAATATATCAACCACTCTCTGATGAAGTCAAAATATAACCATGGTCTTGGCTATCAAATAAACTGCTGAATTATAGGACTCATATATCTTTCCACATATACAAAGAAATAGCTTATATATATATATCATCTAAATAAAAGAAAATAATATACTGGCTTACAATTATGCCTAATAATATATATATAGCAACTCTCTTGTTCAATCTTTAGTTTCACATGCTCAACCTCAGTTCAGACATGAATAAACCTCCTGCTATACAATTACAATCCATATCAAATAGCTACTATCTAATTTTATGCTCCATTATATATTCCTCACCTGGAATCGAAACACTTCTATATATATATATATATATGAATCAAATTAAGTACTAACAGGCCCCAAATTCTCTTATCGAAAGCTGTCTCTTCTCCAACATGCTGTCAGTGTGCCGGAGCCCCAGCGTAAGCGACACTTCACCTGGCGTTATCCCGAGCCTTAAAGGCGTGGATGCCATGCTTGCACCTCCAGTACGCGGGTGACGCATGCCGGGTTCATGGGTCACCGTAAAACAGTGATGCGAAACCGGTGGCCCGGCGTGGTGGCTTGCCGAGGAGGAGGAGGAGGTGGTAGTGGTGATGCCAGCATGGAGCTTGACTTGGTTTCCCGAGGAGTAGTGCTGCTGCTGCGTAGAATTGATGTTGTCGTTTGAAGGGTCGTTTTCCGTGGCATTGATATGGGATCTTTTGTCTGGTATTAATGGTATAGTTGTCGTTTGCGTTGGGGTTTGTGAAGATGTGAAATTATGATGGGCATGTGAGTTGGATTGGTCACTAATTGCTTCGTCCATTGTTGTCTCTTCCTTGGCCTCTTGTTGGTACATTTCTTCAACCATGGGTTTCCACAACCGAACCCTTGCATTAATGAACCAGTTTGATACCTGAACCATATCAACATATCAATTTAAAGCTGTAAGCACAGAAAACGGTATTGAATTGGATGAGTAATAAATGGTCTCATTCAATTCACCATTCATTACGTACAAGAAAGCAATGCATGCAAGTCTGAGTACTTTTTCTTTCTTTTTTATTTTTTTATTTATTATTTATTTATTATTATTATTATTATTTTTTTTATAAGGGTTTAAGGTAATTTTTATGGATATCCTTGGGCTTGCTGGGTTTAAGAACACTTACCGAGAATTAAAAAAAAAAAAAAATTTTGTTTTTTAAATTATCAATAATAACCAAACATGCCCACATAAGAAAGAAGATCATAAATAAATCCAAGATTATATAAAATTTGTGGTGTCGGTGTCCAAATATGTTAATCAAATCATTTTTATTGTCAGCAAGTGAAATGGAATAGTACTACTGAAACATGTCAAGATCACTGCCCACCATATACATATACAACATGAAACAGAATAATTAATAATAGTTATTTTCAACCAGAAATTTATGACAAGTACTACATGCTAAAAAAAAGAATGATGATATATATAGTAGTTGTATCAATTAGAAATTTAGTGTAAATTCCTGGTAGCATTGAAACTAATTAGAAAATACTCCTCTAAGATGATCATGGTTTTCCTATTGATCACATCCTCTAGACTCCTTAAGAATCTCATAATGTAAGAACATCCATGCACACCACCTTGATTGGCCACTCAAAATAGAAAATGGAGGGAAGATAATCCAAAGGGGTTGACCCGGTTCTGGTACCTCATCAGGTCTCAGGATCGATTCTTCTTAGGTACAAATAATTTATTAGGGGCCATATCTGTGGACATAATCCGAGCTTTACCTGATTCACGTAGGGGCATCTTGTACGAGTCCCGTATATTAGTTGGAAGAAAGCCCTAGATACCCCGATTATTAGAAAAAAAATGCGGTGAAGATAGATCTATTTTTCTTTTTCACAGTAAGCAGTATTTATTTCATTTCAGTCCACATTTGATGTATGTGGATGCAACCAGACCAAAGTGACCAAAATTGTCTTGGTAGATGATCAAACAACTTATTCATCAGTAACTTAAACTAAAGAAGCAAAGACAATCACAATAGAAATAGGTAACTTGCAACTGTTGTGAATTTCTCAACAAAATGGATTAAATTTCTCAAATTAATTAAGCTTATCTCAAAAGTACTTACTGAACCAATTAAGCTCATGAATTTCAGCAAACCAACATGTAAGACTGTGGTTCCTTTCTCAAGTAAAAGATGGAAAATTTATCCATGGTTAATTATTTGTTATCATTCTTATTTTTATCGATCTTATATAACTTATTAATTGGGTTATTTTAAGGTTAATATTACGAAGGTAAAACTAATGGATACAATATAATGTATAGAATTTAGTACAGTTGGGAAACAAGAAGGAAGTGTGGGAAATTAATTATGGAGTTCTTATAAATTCGATCTACTTAATTGCTCCAGTTTTTTTATTTCTAGGATAACTAATAAACATTAAACAGTTCAAATTCTTTGGTTTGAAAGCTTTCTAAAGGAAATTTACGGAAAATTGAGTTTTATAGAAGGAAATTTCAGATAATAATAGTATATTATAATTCTCTCATAATTATATTTTGTTTCAAGACTAAACCAAATATGTTTTATTGAGCTTGTTTTATTCACTTATTTGTTCAATCATATCAAATAACTGAAAAACAGAAAAAGAGCACTGAATTACAAAAATTCGTTTCGTTGACAGTTTTATAAAAAGATAGTGTTCAGAAAACTGAATTAATTAATTAATTAAAAAAAAAAAAAAAAAAAAAAACCAATGGATTTGCAGAAAATGATCTAATTCGATTTTCAGAATTATTGAGAAATGTCTTAAAAAAACTGAACAGATCGAACAAATCAATATCTTCAATTTTCACTATTATTATACATATTAAAGATACAAAATAATCTCTGTCATTCATTCATGACCAACTATATATATATCACCACTATGTGCATGCAAGGAAACGTGGGGTGCATTCACAAGGTACACAAGTATAAAGAACCCAAAGAAACAACAATCCCTAGAGTTAATAAAAGAACAAGTCGAATAATATATAATTCAAAAATCAAAAGTAGAAAAAAACATAACAAAGACAAAGTAGTTCAGAATTATCAGTATTCTCTTTCAATATATATATATATATATATATGAATATGACACATCAATTTTGATGCAAAAAATGGTAATGAGTACCTGATTTTTGGACAAACCAGTCTGCCGAGACAACAAATGCTTGTCAGCTTCACTTGGATACCTGAGTTACCAAAAACACGGTATGAGATCAGATCCTCTTCATTCAAATTTTATCAACACAAACAGGCATTAAACATTTCTTTTAGGACTCCTTACTATGTATCGATAATTGTTGTTAATTGAATTGATCACTGCAATATACACACATATAAAGTACTTGCATTATCTAGTATATATGGTTTGTATATGGACTAAAAAACCCAGTGTGTGTGTGTGTGAGAGAGAGAGAGAGAGAGAGGTATACGGGTGAAGGAAATGCTCAAAAAGCCAGGCTCTGAGTATGTTAACAGAACGCTCAGGCAGGCCTCTTTGGGGCCTCCAAGCTTCAGTATCCATTAACCCCATTTGAGTATAGGCTTTGTGCTGCCTAAAACTTTGCTCAAGCAAACGAAGCTTCGGTGTTTCTCCTTTCGTCAAGCCTGATGTGCCCATGACCTCTTTTTCGCCTAGCAACTCGCATGTTAGCTTCAATTGTGTTGCTATTGCGTCCTTTATGCACCGGAAATGGCGTGACATAGCCTTCTGGGCTAGACCTGTGTATGGAGTTGAAGCTCCATAACCCATCACTGAATCAAATGAGTTCACCATTACTTGCATTTGTTCACAATAATGACTATATCTTCCATCCACCTGCTCAAAGATTGAAAATTTATTAGAAAAAAACTCAAATCAAATAATCAAAATTTAACTATAGTATTTGGTGCAGTACATATACTAATCTAATAAAAGATAAAATTAAATATATTAAAATTAAAATTAAAAAGTAAATGTGACAACCACAAGCACATTATTTATGGGTATTTAATAATTGATCAAACGTACACTTTTCAATATACATAATAGAAGAATTAATATAGGAAAAATAAGATGAAAAAAAAAAACAAAAAACAAAAAGGTATTAATATATGTTGATCTCAATGAAGAAGAAATTCATATATAGTTTACAACAAAAAGGTGTTTAACTCCGTCTGTGCGAATATGAACAAACAAAGAGTTTCTCCAATAAACAATCTTAAATATAGCCACTGGAGGCAATATTATTCCGAACCTACCACAATGATATATATATCATATTTGTGGAAAGAATTGTCATCATGTGTTAGTATTTTACTTCCACCTTTCAGTAGTTGGTGTGTTAATTAGAACCTTAATATAAATTTAAAAATGGTAATTAATTAAGATAGAAAGGAAATGGTCACCAGGTTTAGTTGTTATACATCTCTTGATTCAACAGCAACCTCTAAGTTCTTATAATGGAGCCTTTCATTCACTTAATGAAAAATTCAAGTTGCATACTCACAAACATGACCAAAATATTAATTATTGTTTTATTTATAATTAATTAGCCTGCTTAGTAAAATACAATTCAATTGCTTGGCATAAGAAGGAACCTCATACCATCATCCAGGTTTCTCAATGTTTGCTAGCTAGCTAGCTAGTAGAAAGACAAAATTCAACTATACTTACCGGAATTACATGTTCCATTGATATCTGTGTATGTTTATGTATATATGCACATGAGAGAGAGAGAGAGAGAGAGAGAACATGCCTCATCAAGCATACACAATAACTTGACCTTCTTCCTTTGATATTCAGTCTTATCAGCAGCTGATAAAGGAGGGTGCTCCATTAAAGATGATCCACCACCACAACCATCTTTTTTATTAGAATTAGGGTTTATATCATGCTTCCTAGGCCTTCGATTCTTTAACTGGCCTTTCCCAACACAGCAGAACTCTTCCAACAATTCTTGGGCAGCCTTCAAATACTTGGAATTCCTCATAACATTCACTAGTCCTAGAGATGTACCAAATCCTACATGGACCTGAAGATTTTGATCCATCATTCCTTGCAAATGCATCGGTTGCTGATTAGCACCAGAATTCTTCAACCCATAAGGGTTAGAACTCCCAACTTCTTGATTATAGTAGAACATCCCACCATTTTCTGCTCTTAATTTCTCAAATTTCGCGGCTTCCAAGTGTTGCAATGAAGATGACAAGGACAAAGAAAGGCCTTGACTCTCCACAACCCCTCCAATTTTGCTATTCTCACCATCTCCAGTACCATTGCTACCGCTTACCCAAGTGAATTGAACAGGGGGATTCATCACACCGCTCTCAACACCATCTCCAGCTGCAGCCACTAAGCCATCTGAGTGAAACCCTCGAAAATGAGAATTCGATTGGTAGGGATGTAACATGTGCTGATAAGGAGATTTAGTCGAGGATGTTGAAGATGCTTCGACATGAGGGTTCATGAGGCAAAGCTGCATCGAATTTGTTGAGTAGTCATCATTATTGTTGCTCAGATAGTGATGATATTATACAAGTGATCAAACAATTAAATGGAAAAACCCACCTGAACCTCGTTTACCATTTCTGGGGGCTGCACTTTTTGTGGCCATCTACCATAATTTGATGAGATCTGATTGTCCAAGATGTCAGTAGCTGCCGTTTGTACCTGCACAAAATCAAACATCTCTGACAGCATCCCGGTCGTTTGATCATATAGTGGCAGCTGACTTGATACTTCATCTTGTATTGGTACCGGCAGAGGTGGTTCGAGGCCTTGTGCCCTTAGTATGTGCTTTGTGGTCATGGATCTTTCATACCCATTTGAGAAACTGAATAGGCCTTGGTTGAAGCTTTGGGACATCTAGAATTCGCAGAATTAGGCGGAATGATAGGTAGAGGTGATTTTCTTAGTAGTCCCACATGCATATCAGTGTCTATTGCTCATCATCGATCTCATCCTTGTTTCGAAGCTAGCTGCTTAATTGTATAAGCCATGGATGGATTGGATAATATAGATCAACAAGAAAAGAACAAAAATTTTGGAATTAGAGCAAAAAGAGAATTTGCAAAAGAGAGAAGTGGATAGTATAAAAACTACTAAGCAAAAAATTAATATATAGCAGAAGATAAAGTGTAATAGAATAAGAGGCTAGTATTATTGGATCTTGAGTTGTTGCTTTTATAGTTTTTTTTATTTTTTATTTTTGATGTACCTGTTAAAGTAGCAAGGTTGGATAGGAGAGACAGAAGTACTGGATCAGAAACATCGTTTTCTCTCTGTGCGTGACTGATCTATTTGTTGTGTTGATATTTGAGCATAGTGTTTCAAAATCTACTTCATGAAAACTGCAAACTGATTTTGATTTCGCAATCAGACAAGAAGCCAGGGAGGTGGGATGATGAAAGGAGAAGAGAAAAGGCCGCACTTGTTCCTCTTCATTCACTTTCAACAAGCCTCTCATATAATATAAATACACATCAATATTTATATGTTCATATAAATTCAAGATAAAATTGAGTCAATGGAAGTCACTCATTAACAAGTTGGAACAAGAAAGTTGGTATTTTGTTTATTCCTTTTTTTAAAAAATGTTACATGCAAAATATTTTTTCGCGTTGAAGCTACAGACCTTCATACTAAATGGACCTTTTTCAACCATCCATCAAATTTTCAAGTCAGATAGTGTGCATGTAACAACGACTCAAAACTAGTGAAGAAACAATTGTTTGCAAGCCACATGACTTTATAGATGATGTATAAATAGCCATCATATTGGGAATTTGGGACAGGTTAAGAAATATTTTAATCAATAGGTAATTATGAGATGGAGGTACAAAAACAATTTAACCAGTGCAATTAAAACCTGTTTCACAGCCCGAGAGGTTAAGTGAGGTGTAGGACAACATTAATTTCAATAACTCCTCAAAACATGCAGCACATACAACTTGTTAACTTCCTAACGGCCTATTTAGAAATCATAATTGCTTTGTACTTCGATCTGCTTTGATTCAAAGTAGAAGTAATGTTTTTGTTCTTTAGTGTGTTCAATATTATTTAGAAGCATATTTAATAATGTATATTTGTTGCAAGATTTTTAGAAGTAAAAACATGAAAACATGTTTAGTAGAAAAGTGTTGCAAGTTGAAAAAATAAAATGGTTAGTGCGAAGACCGAGTCTTCTTTTTTCTTTTATGATTTTTCCATCATTCATTTTTTTATTTTATTTTATTTTATTTATTTATTTGATTTATTCTTTTTTCGCTTTGCCTTTTAGGGTTTTGTTGCACCCGAGATAGACTTCGATGTTCGAAACTGATTTCCGGCACCACTTGCATTGCATTATATTATCTTTTACTGCCCGCGTATGTCTTAATTTCGTTGTAAAGCATGCTCGTTTATTTTTTTATTTCCAGGAGTATGGACACATGGTTTCTTCGAAAATATTTTTATTTTTCGGTGTGTTTTACGTAATTATGTTTTTGAGATATTTTACTTTAGGGACTTTTGCGCAAATATTCTTTAGGATATTTTGTGGAGGGACTAACTTGCAAATAGGGGAAAAAGAGTGACAAGTGACACTTTCCCATTGGACCATTTGTTGACTTACCATTGGATACACTTGGAAGCCTAATTAGGTGACAAATGTAAGGCTTAGATTAAGTCTTGTGAGGGGGCTTAGATAGGTGACAAGTGGAGGGTGGATGTATGTGTGTGTGAGAGAGGTAGTGTTGGTGTGTGTGTGTTTGGCTAACAAGGGTTTTAAGTTAGTGAGAAAAGTTGTGAAATGTCATCTTCCTCACAAAGCCACCATTGTTGAACCTTAGAACCCTAGCCTCCATTTCTTCTTTTCAAGCTCCTTCCTTTGAGCTTTTGGTCTTCCACCTTGAAGATAAAAGTTCCCTCTCTTCCTCCTCTACTAACATATTTGCTCAGTTTTTCATTTTGCTTCCATTTGCCTTGGATTCTAGACAAACAATCGTCTAGTGAGGTAGGGGTTATCAAATGTTTATCCTCTTGTAGTTTCTTGCTTCCCTTGTTGGTAATATACATTGTATGCATGTTTTTCATAATTTCTAGAATTGTATCTAGATGTGTATAACATGAAATTGACTTAGGGTTTTACATTATTGAAGGATTGTGGATGATTTTTGTATTGTATTAATCTTGTTTCATTTGGTAATGATTTGAAATCACATGATTTGGTTAGTGTAACTTTAAAGATTTTATTTACTTATTGCCAATGATCTAATTGTGTAATTAACACTATGTTGTTGTTAAATTCATGGATTTGGAACTCATTTCATACTAGTTTGAATTGATTTCATATTTTGATAATGTTGTAGTAACTTGAATTAAAATTCATTGTGGACTTAACATTGTGTATGCCATTATAGCTTGAGGACTTAGGGCATATCTTGTGTGTAGTTCAAAAATTGGATGTGTATGGAAGTTGATTACTTGCATTGTTTCTAATTGATAGTTGTAACTTACTTAGTTGATTTTGGAAATACTTGGGGCAAAGAAAATGTGATATGGCTAGGGCAACGCCCAAGTATGGGAGGTACGAGTTTTCCTTACAATATAGTGCGTACTTAGGTAGTTCCTTGAGGGTTAAAAGCCTCAAATAGCTAATCGTCTTATGTTGCGAGTTCATGACAGGACACAGCTCCTAAGTTTTCCACATGGTTTGATTTCACATTCATTTTACAAGTTAATAGAACCTAGGGTTTGTAACTTGTTGTATCTTATGGAATATTACCATTGCAATTGTTGTACATTTTACCTTTGTGGATTGTTTTCAAATTGTTTCATATATAGTTTAAGATGATCCCTTAGCTCCTCATTGAAACTAGACGTTAGAAGGCATGATCCACATGTGTTGGTTTATATTATGTTGCAAAGAATCGATGAAACTTTAGGGTACGTATACGCATGCGCTTCATCCTACAGAGTAACTTGTTTACTCACCCTAGTTGAATGTGGTTTTTCAGGAAAAGAGACCTTGTTCTTAGATGCTCACCATCCCTAGCTTGGATTGGTTGCATTTGGATTACTTTTGTGTATATTTGACATGCAAGTGTTAGCATGTTTTTGGTTTATCTAAGTATTGCAAAGTATAACTTGTTTAGAAGCATTCCATGCTTTCTTTTGGTTGTGTAATATAAACTCAAGCATTTTATTTTGACTTTACTTCAACATATATGTAATAAGGCCAAGGGCCAATCTCTTTTGACGAATGAAATGTATGGATAATTTCAGCTTGTTTTTACTTTGGCGACCTATTTAACCTTGAGGCATTTTGGGCATTCTAGGTCGCATATTATTTTTGGTTCGGACCATGGTTGGTTAGAAAACTCTTTTTTGGTGGGGGTTTCTTCATAAGCATTTTCCAAAAAAGTCCATTTTTTATTTGAAAAATATGCGTTTTCGAAAATTTCACGGTCGCAGCTAGCCCAGTCACAATTGTTCGCAAATTCTGCGATTGGTCGCTTACGGTTGTGATCGACCATGGGGCACCTTTTTGGATTCTTTTCATCGTTCGCAAATTCTGCAATCGATCGCAAAGGTAATGATCGATCGTATTGGGCACTGTACATTTCAACTTTTTTAAAAATTTGGGATTTGGCTACTACCCATTGATCGTGGATTCTACAATCGATCGCACCTGTGCTTGTCTTTGTCATTTTGTTAAAAAAAAATTCAAAAATTATTCATTTCAACTCCAAATCAAGTGATTTTTGAGTCTAAATTTATTAATTTTTCGTTGTCTTGCTAATGGTATATACGGCAGCATCCATTTCCATTTCAAAAGACCATTTTACCCTTAGTTATTCACTCTGTCCATTTTAAAAACTTTAGCTTCCGTATTTGTTTTCCTTTGAGTTCCGTGACTTCTAGAAAGTCATTTTGGCGTCTTTGAGATGATATTCATCTCTAGAGACCGCATTATTTCATTGCTTCCGTATTTGGGATTTGTTATCGGGTCAGTTTCGAGTAACTCACTAACACAGCAAGTTTTGTAAAACTTGGGCCGTCACAGCTAGTTAAAAAGGTCATTTTTTTTTTTTTTTTTTTTTTTTGTGGGACTTTTCAACCCTACAGTAAAGAACAAACTGGAAGCCCATGAACTAAGGTTTTTGATCTCTATTGAGAGGGGGTTTCCTTGTAATATCTCAGTGTCATTGTGATTGTGTTTTGGCTTGTATCAATCTGTGACAAATTAGGGTTTCATACATTAAGTGATATCTGCTATTACCTTATCAAGCTATGGTGACATACATTGTTGTGAAAAGTGTTTAATAAGTTCAAGAACCAATTTGCACCCTCCCTCTTTTGGTTCATCAATTTTCTCAACATCATCGAGATGCCGATAGAACAAATCAATCTAAAGTACAATTTCTTCAATCACTTTCTTGTCCAATATAAATATAAGAAGAAGAATTATACAAGAAAGTATGAGGACTGGAAAACAATGATGAAGACAAAGTTACGAAAAACTTGATAAATGAGATAATCTAGGGTTTATGAAATCATCTATATAGAAATAATCTTTATATAGGATAAGGGAAGATTTCTTTCTATCTTAGAGTTTTTCTAAAAGATGGTAGGAATTCGTTTGGGAAAGAAGAAATTCCTAAACATGCAAGTTTCTTATTCTGAAAAATTCTGAAATTTTTATGTTCCCGACAGATTCAATCAAACTTAGGGGGTCTTCGATCGATTGAGAAAGCCTAAAGTTCAAGTGAAGAACTTCAACCTTTTCGGAAAAAAACTTGGCTAACCTTTGATCTAACTAGAAAGGGTTTTGATCGATCATGGAGGGCTTAAGTTCGAGTGACGAGCTGTAAAATCTTTGGAATTAAGTGATATATGCGTCGATTGGTATAATTTTAAGGGTGTGGCTTCGAGCAATGTACCTAAAAATGCCCTAAATTGCCTCTTTTGTACTTTTATGTCCTTATTAACCCTATATGATCTCTCATATTATCAAACAATTATATAAAGACACAAATAAATAAAGAAATAAAAATATTTTTGCCATTTTTCAATTTTATGATGATATGCAAGACACATATATAGATATATATAAACCTAAATATGCCAAGGTTTTTGAAGTGTCAATAGATTATTAATTAAATTAAGTATTGTTTGAACCCACAAATTTCAAATTTGTGCTAAAAAACAAAATAAATTTCACACAAAAGATTTAAAGATTTCAAAAACATGTGATTTTTCACTCTTTTCTTTTTTTTCTTTTGTGTTTCTATAATGGCTTTCACTCTAATGAGTAGCTAGTTATTTTCCTTACTCCCATTTTTTTTTTTTTTTTTTTTAAGTCATGGTAGCTTTCGGTTTGATCTTATTAGG
>JAOTQH010000040.1:6399241-6412227 GCA_025631255.1 Cornus kousa
TAGAAAGGCTGTGGTAACCCCACCTTTTTCATCCCTGTCAGCTGTGATACAAGTACTTTCCCACCGGGTCCTTATTATGGCCACCCTGCCTATTCTGTGAAGGAGAGGATAAACTCAAATATCAATTATAACGCCCAGTGCTTCACTGGTAAAAAAAATTTAAATTATTAAATTAGCCGGTGCTTCACTGGTAAAAAAAAAATTAAATTATTAAATTAGATTAACACTCACTCAATCAATATATATTTATTTATTTATTTTATTCAAATTTGATGTGAGATAAGTATTTACCGCGAATTAATTAACTTCCCCTAACCCACTCACTGCTAACCTATTCAGTGATGAGCTCTTGTTAAAAGTAAAATCCCTTATTTATCATACACAACAGACGTATCATCACATCACATTAACATAAACATAAATATATGTGGATATAATAATCATACGCATCAATGCATAACACAATATGTATCAAGGATAAAAATATACAATCACGTATCAAATCCTCAGTCACTCACTCATCATCTCTTTTGAGATTACATATATACACTTAGAAATTACATATGCTCACCCTTTTCCTATAACAGTCACCCTTAAACACCTTATATCTTTTCTTTGTTTCCTCTCTTTAAACCTCTCATACCTATATCTATTTATAGAATTTTCAAAACTCAATTCATTGTTTAATAAGTATTCCATAACTTTTTTACAAGGAGTTATCGTATCAATCTCTAATTCTAAAATAATAAGTGCAACTTCATCCCTAAATCTTGAACCTTGTCGCAATGGCTTATTAGAGGTGTTGATCAGTCTTGTTTGCAATTAGTCAAATATTATTAAAACAAAAAAATATATATATTGATGAGAATTTGTTATTCATTTGTGAATGATTAGGCATCTTTCTTGATATGGACGGACAAGATTGCATTTAAGAACTAAGAAGTATAGTTCCAATCAATGAATAATTGCTCGTGAGAATCGTCTTTATCGCTGCCTTTTATAATTCACACAATAGAAGCTGACCAAACTATTCTCTCTCTCTCTCTCTCTCTTCGAGAAACTTTTGGGGGTCCTTTTCTCTGAGAGAGGTAAAAGGACCCCACACGCCAATATAAACCTCTCAACGCATTCAAACGGACTGAAAAGTGAAAACCTCCAACTGGGTTTGATGTTCCGTCGTCAAACCCTCTTGGGTTAAGCTCTATTTCTTTGACTTTGAATAATGCGTACTATTCAAGCATTCTTCAATTTTTCAACCATCCTTTTATACCTAGTATCATTTTTTTGGGTGTTTGTTAAGGTTTCGGACCCTATATTTTTTCATATCTCAGTTATTCGTTTGTAGATTCTTGTTTGGATTGAAAGAAAATAAAAGGGTACGGCAGAGAATATCTTTATTCGAATGTAATTGTTCTGGACGATGCTGCTTTTGGGCTAATTGAGTTCTTATCTGATCTGGGGTTTTTCAGCTTCTACCATTTCTTCAGATTCTCTGTTTAATGTGAGTTCATCAAGATATTATGAATTGTTTTATCTTTATTTAATATGGGGTGATATGCTAATTGCCATTAATGTAATGGGCTCAATAAGCTGGAAGAATCTTCTTTTTCTGGGTCTTTCTTATATTAACTTGGGATATGATAAGAGATGTCTCATCTGAGAACTTTTTGGGTTGCTTATTTGAAACTTAGATATCTAGGGCAGTAGTTTATGTGTGATGATGGGTCATTCTATTGTGCATTTTCTTTTCTTGTTTGATTAGCTTTCTTGATGAGGAGTAAATTATTTGGTTTGCATTCGATGCTCCGTGGTTCCAATTGAGGCTTGCATGCTACATTCTTGACAGCCTTTTTGTGCAATGGTATGGGGATAATCTGCATTTCTCGCGGTTCTGTTGTTTTGTCATTTGTCTTAAAACAAAATTTGAAAATATTGAGTTATTTTATTTGCGCTTGAACCAATCATCTTAGGACTGATGAACCATTCCGGTCCGCAACCTCAAAATACATGGGTGCTCCTTGACAATTAATCTTGTGAGGGATTGCATTGTCTCAATCTTCTTTGAAGCCCCTTTCTATTCCTCATGATCCTTGATCATTATTCTTATTAATTAAAGGTGCCTTATTCCAACTATGTGGGTCACTCACCAAAACATGTATTTGTCATTCAATATTAATGGTCACTTCTTCAATTATGGCATCAAATTCTGTTGTACGGGGTATAGGATTTAATTTGATGAAATATGACATTTCTGCGATCTCCTCTTCCAATAAACACTTGTGTGCTTTGTAGAGTGATAAAATTCTTTTGGAAATTAGTTGCAAACTGATGGGGTTTTTCTTCTCATACATTGCTGATTATTCATTGAAAAAGGAAATGCGAAAAAGAGTTTTTCATAGTGAATATTAAAATCAATAAGCATAAATTCATTTTGTTTTGTGTATTTCGAAGTCTGTGGGAATCTAGCTAATACAGAATATCTGAGGATTCTACATTCTGTTTTTATCATACTCATGATGTTTCTACTACTTGATTGGATGATTTTATGCAACTAAAAACTTTCTTGACATGAGCAGATAACACGTTTCATAATGGGTTGGCTTAGCAAAATTTTTAAAGGCTCAAGCCATAAAATTTCAGAAGGGCGATATGATTGGAGATATGGATCGGATACAGTCGGGAATGAACCTTCAAGTTCAGGGGTAATTACGAGCTGTTCTATCATCGTTTTGTTGGGCTAGATTGTTTTCTATATTTTGCCTAATGAGGGAACATAGATTCCAAGTCTCAATTTAACTAAAAATGCTGGGATGAAAGTCAATTCATGTTTTTTTCTATAGCTTTCGGGATGCGTTCCCCTTTTGAACGCTCTCAATTCATGCTTTTTTCAACATATCTATGGTCGTTTTATTCCACTGAATGTTTTTATAGCGCCTTTGTTGAAATGGTGTAACATTAGACAATAGATAATCAAATTATTATTTTGCTCGTTTTTTTTACCTACTTCATTGAGGAATTTGAACGCAGGATGCACGGTCAGAGATTGAAGATATAGATCATGCTATTGCACTCTCCCTATCAGAAGAATATCAGAAAGGGAAACATGTAATTGGTGAGTGATATCAGTAGTATTCTTGGAACTGTAGATTGTTGTAAAGATCTTACCATTATTGTGCAATACTCTACATGGAAGTTAGTTTGGTACTTGTAACTATGAAGGTGAAGAGAATGACATTGTAACATAGTTGTATGTGATTGAAAGTTATTGAACGTTACGTGCATATTAGTCTTCATGATTCTACTTGAAGCGATGGGTTTTCTGGAAATTTTGCTAACTTGGTCCATAACTTCCTCTGACATTAGTGAGCTCCATTGATATTATCAGTGGCATAAGATTTGTCTTTGCTGCATGGATGCTAGTATTGTTAATTATTCTGCCTGTAATGTGGCAAACATTTCGTTATCTCTATGATGATGGTGTAATATGTAATTATATATATGTTAAGGTTGAGCTATAATGCCATCTGTTAATGAATGCCCAAATTAAATAACCTTTAAGAATTTAAGAACTTGATGGGGAGGTGTGCCCAGGTTCATGATTATTTTGGAATTTGACTTTTTTATATTTGTAGTGTATGATCCATTTGTTCCAGTGCTTTGCCACTAGTAGATGATGTTGTACTGTTGTACAGTATGTTTTACTGTACATGATACAGTTTGCAGAGTTCAGTCTTTTGTACTTATCAAACAGTTTTAAATAAATCCAGCAATCAAAATTCAGTTAATACCAAATAGGTTTTTGGATTTGTGAATCTAACACTTAAAAATTCAGCAATTAAAATACAGCTCTTAAAATTTTGAAAATTAGTTTTATAGAACAGCATCACGAACCTTGGTTCTTTTAGTCATCGTGTTTTTTTTCGTTTTTACATCGAAGTGAATTTTTATTATTACGGATAGTGATTCAATTTTCTCTTGTTTCTGTTGATGGGAAAAGGTTCAGTTTATTGTCAATGTAAAATGTTCCTTGGTTCTTTTAGTGATCATGAATAGGACTTGATGGAATATACATAATCTCTGAGCGATTTTAATGCATAGCATTCGAGTAATGAGGGACAAACTGGGCTTATTTGGGAATTAAGATATACTGTGTTTGAATGGCTATTAATCAGAGTTGAGAGGAAAGTGGGGTACTAAACTTCAACTTCTTGTTGTGACTAACATCCAACATCAGTAGTTAGCAAGTAGTTTTTGTGGTATGGAAGGTGATCAGAGTGCGAGACTTTTTTTTTTTTCATTATTATTATGTGCTTCAAATTCACAACACTCTGTGCTTTGCTCTCTGACTGAGATTAGCTTTAATATTGCAGAAAATGCCTTTGCTATAATAGGAGATATATAATGGAGGACAGTGTTTTGGCAATTAGCTAGTATACATGTTGCTCTGTTTATTTATTAATTTTGAAAATATAAAGATTGTTGACTAGTTAAATTAGTTTTTATTGACGATTATGATAGTTCAAGTAAGAAGATTCAACTTATGTTGTACACGTTATTACATAAGTACTCTATCCAGAGGCATGAGAAAATCATTTTGGCAATCAGTGGAAAGTGTAAGGATTAGAGTCACTTAGAAAGAGTGGATCAAAAGTAATTTGGTTTACAAAGAGGTATATCAATGATTCAGATAATCAGGAGAGGCATGGTTAGTGGAACTCACACATGTACATGTTCTCTTATATTTCTTAATGTTGTACAGTGGATTAGTCTTTTTAAGCTTTTTGATTGCTACAGTAGGTATTTGCAAAGGGAAGTGATTGAGCTTTTTCAGATCTATATTTTGAATATTTTCTCTATTTTGTGTGCCCTTATTTATAATATTTCTAAATTAATAAGTTTCTCAAATGATTGGACAGACAATGACTCCCAATTGAAAGAAGATGAGCAACTTGCTAGAGCTATACAAGAAAGCTTGAGTGTAGAGTCTCCATCCCGATCTGCAAATGGCAATGGAAATTTTTATCAACCTATACCTTTTCCTTATTCAACAGGTTTCAGGTATACGAACTCTTTATGTCTGATAGTTTTTATCTCACTTTTGGTGGTAATTTGTTTAACTTTTCCTTGCTTATTTTGTGTGTGTGTTTTTTTTTTCATGATATATATTATTGTCATTAAAATATAATTACTTCTAACTAATCATTATGCAATTCCCAAGTATGTTCCCAACTATTTTATCCTGTAATTTGAAATATCTCACCCTTCTTGCATGTGTGGTACTGGGTGTATGGATGAATTAAGAGACTAGCATTTGTTATTGATATGTCTTTGTTTCAGCTAATTAGGATTTAAGTCGATAATAGTACTAGCTTTTGTACTGTCTGCATTTGTGGTTACCAGCCGTTTCCGTGGTCAAGCTTTTTTGTTTCTTATAATGAACTATTGTTGGCCTCTTTGAATTGGATCTCAACACAGATGCATATACATTGTTGTTTTTGAATATAAAGAAAGAGAGGACAACAAATTCCTGTTTTCTCTCCATGTTGTGCCATCATGGTTTAGTTTCTTTCAAAATGCACGGATTCCCTAAAGTTACGCTGATAATATGATTAGTCATCATAGCCGCTCTTTCTTTTTCATTTTTTATAGATCCTGACCCTCTTAAGATTCTTTTACTTTATTGCTACTAAATTTTTTGTTGATTTATTTTTCAATTCTAGTTTACAGCCACTTATAAAAAATTAAAAAAATATAGTTTACAGCCACTTTGGGCAAATAATGGCAATGGTTAAGTTCGTATCTAGTCTGCCCTTCTGGCATCATCGATTAGCTTGATGACCCTTTAGCTGTCAATTGTAAAAACCAGTCCCTTAGCTATATAGATAAATCATAAATGTATTTCTATCAATAGTTGGCCTCTCTTACTTGGGTACTGGGAAGGAAAGACTGGATATGACATTATTTTGAACAAAGTGGCAGCTCTTATACTTCATACTTGAACTCGTTTCCTCATGCTTGTCAATCTGGTGGTTTTTCTTTTTAAGCAATGGTCCATATTAAGAAAGGAGTAATAGTTTAAAATATATATGATGTCACAAGTCCTCTACTTTAAACACTGATTTATGATTGTAATATTCTATAAAGGGCTTTATGTACTGTTTGAATGATATTTTGGTAGAACTTTTGAAAAATTGCAACCTTTTGCCCCCAGCATGTACAACTATAACCTTTGATACTGAAGTTTAATGTGAAACACTGTTTTCCATGTGCTTTGATT
Source organism: Cornus kousa (assembly GCA_025631255.1). Lineage (NCBI taxonomy): Eukaryota > Viridiplantae > Streptophyta > Magnoliopsida > Cornales > Cornaceae > Cornus > Cornus kousa. The sequence goes on from JAOTQH010000040.1 coordinate 6,405,519, forward strand.
TTGCGGGATTTGATGTTCTGATCCTGTATGTGAGGAAAAAGGAATTACTCTCATACACATCTGTTATTCTAGATATTGAAATCTACCTGCTGCAGAGTCATGGAATTTGTTATTGGACTTCCCATTCACTGCCAAAATTTCGTTTTAACCAAATTTGAGAGGCGTACAGAAGATATACAACGAAGTGGAAAATTGACCACAAAGAGCTCAAGAAACCTCTCACAGCCTGAGAGGATAAGTACGCCTAGCCAGCCAGAAAGGCCTTCATGACCCGAAAGACCAGAAAGAACACAAAAGAAAAGCAAGTCCTAAGCCTTGAGACCATAAGCAAGCCTAGCCAGCTAAAATAGACTTCACAACCTAAAAAGTTCGGCAAACCACAAAATAAAAGCAATCCTTATCCCTCTGGCTCCCAATACAAAATCACTCACAAAATGAGTGGCTAGGTAATTAAGATCAATAAACCTAGCTATATATTTCCTTTCTCATACCTAGGAGGATCCCCCTGTTGTCATGATATGTATGTTAAAGGGATTAGAAGCGTAGAGTTGAAAGCATGAGCTATTACATGAGGGAAAAATAACATTTGACACACCAATAGAGAACTCTCCTCCAGCTTCTCCAATGAAATAATGATTGAATCAAGGACTTAAAACATGTTTCTTTAAAGGAACCTTGTCAATGCAAACGATGTTCTTCCCTGTGTCTATGATGTCAAACTTCTTGCTTGTGCTTGGTATGCTATTTTATTATTATTATTATTTTTTGGTTGCATTAAAAAATTTGAACCAAATAGAAATGGAGTTTAACCTTTCCTAAACAAGATCAAGTCTAAGCTACCATAGTCTAAGCACAATTAACTTCCCTACAATATGCCAAGGTCTATTCTCAAAAAGCATCTCTTTTTCCTGAGCATTATTATACTTAAAAAGGGAAAAATCGTATTTCATGGCCAAGATTTAGTTTAGACCATATTTGCTCCAAAATTTACCAATACTATATTTTACTAGCATTTATGGCAGTTGTCCAAAAATGAAGTATCCGACTATCTCCTTTCACTTCTGAAAAAAAGCAGACTGAAGCATTCTTGGGGGGGGCAGGGGACGTGTTTGTGTATTCAAAAACTATTTTCTCTCTCTCCTCCACTGTTGGATTTTCATGGAACAAATTGCTCCAAGTACCACTGTTTCTATTTGGACACAGATCATTATTATCATGGAAACATAGAAATCCAGATTTTGTTTGAACTGGTTCAGATGTGGGTTGCCTGGACATGTGGACATGCCTGGTGATAGATGGGTATTCAGGCCTGTACCACCTTCTTTCTTGTAAAAATTTGGGTTCAAAATCCTTGAGGGAGAAGAGTAGAAGACAGGTTACCTTTTGTTTGAATCTGAACATTTAGATTCCTGAGGGTAGCTAATCTCCATGAGTTGAATGATTGAATCGACTACGTTACAACCATTTTGGCCGAGTGGCATGCTTTGCATAGCTATAGCAGGCTTAGCAGCATCATCTTCGATTTGTTTACTGGTGTCAGCACATGGATCATGTACTGGAGCTCTAGAAACATGTTTCAGTGCCTCTGGAAGGAACCTGAAATCGATTGGTGAACCAGAAGAAATCAGTTTGCTCTGATTTTTGTTCTTGCAAAATGTAATGCGGCCCATAGTTAAAGTAACACCAGCTGAGCAATATAAATGTAAAGAGAAGGAGGGAGAGATGAAATCTCTCAATCATTTTCCATCTTTTGATTCTTCTCTAGCAGTTACTTTTTTCTATCGCAATTTAGATGTATCAGTTCATTTTTATTATGATTTACCTCAAGGCAATTCCACACATTTAAAACTTTATCAAGCAATGTTTACTTTTTATTTTTATTGTAGGATTTGTGCTGGTTGTAATGCTGAGATTGGTCATGGACGATTTCTGAGTTGCATGGGTGCAGTTTGGCATCCAGAATGTTTCCGATGCCATGCCTGCAACCAACCAATTGTGGAGTATGAGGTATGAAAAGTACTTCTGATAGACTGCCAAAATTCTGAGTCTTTCCTGGAATCTATTGTCCTTTTATTAATTCTGTCTCTGTCCTTCAAGTTAAGGAGATATAATTAAGAATTGACAACTTACAATTTTAATTGCAGTCATCTTAAACTAACCTTGATCATCCTTGACATCTCATTCTTTTAATTCATTTTGCTTTTATTTATTTATTTATTTTTTATATACATCTAATGTATTTGTAACAAGGGGTAATGTGTGAAAAGGAAAATAATTAAAACTGTTTAATTTAATGGACACACATTAGGGACTAGCAGAATGGAAAGTTAGACATTTTGTGGGATGGAGGGAGTATTATTGGTTTACTAATAAACAAATGCCCTTCTTTTTTCAAAAGTTAAACAAGTGCCATTTGCTTGGCTTATAGTGGTTGATTTTGCACATCTCCTTTTGCGTGTAGTTTTCCATGTCAGGGAATTACCCTTATCACAAATCTTGCTACAAGGAGCAGTATCACCCTAAATGTGATGTTTGCAAGCACTTTGTAAGTATCTCTTGGCTATCAAGAAATTATTCTCTTGTATCTTGCACAAGCTCTTTCTTTTTCATTTTTATTTGTGAATGGCCAGGGCAAACAAACTGATATTCTATGTTTTCTGACTTGTACCCTCGCTGAGGCAATACTATCTTTGGAATTCTAGGGACTATGTGTAGCAATATTAAGTGAATGTTCAGTTGATTTTTCCCTTTTACCTCTTTTTCCTGAATAGTAATTACTGAGTGCTCATTTAGTGTTGATAGGCCTGAAATATATGCAAGTGGATTTAAATGTCATATCATAGTATGCCGTGTATTAATATCCATATACTGTAATATAAAAAAGTTATGAATAATGTTCTTGCGGTTGTTACTTTCAACTAATGTCCTCTATAGATTATTATTATATAACACGGGAGACTAATTATGCAGAGAAATGAAATGGCAGGAAAAGAAATTCAGTCTTCTTATTTGTAGAAGCACTAAATTTATATTGCGTGTTCCATACAAAAAGCTAAGTTAGTAATTTAAAGAAATAAAAGCAGTGCAAAAAGTTATATACTATCATATTTGTTGAGCACCCTTCTTTCAATGGAAACAGGAGAAACAACTTGAAGCCTGAACCACTTAACTGCCCATGGTCATTATCTGTCTATAAACCATGCCAAAGAAAAATGGAAAAGAAAACAAAAAGAAAGAAAAAAATATATATTTTGGGGCTCTCATACGCTCACTGTGAGAGTAATCTGGATGGGTTTACTTAAAAACTTCAACCATGACATTTTTCTCCTAGTTTTTGAGTTGTGTTACAAGAATCCCAGAACACGTCATGCAAGCTGCGCATGGAGAAAATAAACCAGTGGGTTAGTCTCAATAAACAAGTGGCGTCAGCTTTGCCCATTTAATGAACATGTATTGTTGGAATCAGATGAAAGATCCAGTAGGAGTCAATTTCACAAGTTTTGGTTCCTTTACACTTATAGCTTTACTGATTGATTAACTAATAACATTTAATTTCTCATTTCTGTGATAAATCACGCGAAAAAATTGTTGCACAATGACCTAGAAACTATGGAAATTTTCTTTAATTACATGGCTTCATATAGAGATAAAGCTCCTAACCAAGATTCTCTTGCAAACTCTATTTGAGAACTTTTGGAGACTACTTGGATCTAAGAAGCCTCTTTCAATTGGGCACAACTTTCTATTATCATTCAGTCATTCATTGTTCTTCGGAGGCTTTACATCAACATTTCTTGGGTTCTCATAATGCAATCAGTTTATGATTATCTGAGATTTCACATTTATAAGATTTGACAAATGAGACTTGCTAAATTGCCATTCTACTTTTGTTCAGATATTTTATTTATTGCCAATCTCTGTTGGTTCTTTGAAATGCATATCATCCTTTACAGATTCCAACAAACGCTGCTGGTCTTATTGAATATAGGGCACATCCTTTTTGGGCCCAAAAATACTGCCCTTTTCATGAGCATGATGGAACTCCACGGTGTTGTAGCTGTGAGAGAATGGAGGTCAGTCTAGCCAAAGTGAACTTTTCACGGTTTCCAAAAAAGTCTAGTTTACCATTTTTTTGATAAATGTTGATCAGTACGGATCTTTTGCTTATCATATGCAGCCAACAGATACAAGATATGTTGCCCTTGATGATGGTAGGAAGCTCTGCCTGGAGTGTCTCGATTCTGCAATCATGGATACCAATGAGTGTCAACCCCTTCATCTTGATATACAAGAATTTTACGAAGGTTTAAACATGAAAGTGGAGCAGCAGGTTCCGTTATTATTGGTTGAGAGACAAGCACTAAATGAAGCCATGGATGGAGAAAAGCATGTAAGGGAAAATATGTTGGAACCATTATATAAGTAATGGTTTTTTGTTTTTCTTTTGTGTGTGTCTCTTTTCCCCTTTCGACATAGAGAGAGCTTATAATTATGGTTCTTTCTAATGAACAGGGCCATCATCACTTGCCTGAGACTAGAGGACTCTGCCTTTCTGAAGAACAAACTGTCAGCACTGTAAGGATTCCTTATATTGCTTTCATTTCTTTGTTTCCTTTTTTTCCAGAATGATCGCCTTCTTAGAAAAGAAAAATTTATTGGTTAGAGATTTTTATCCTATTTTCTCTGATAATTTCCAGATTTTGAAGCGACCAAGGATTGGGGCAGGGAATAGAGTCATGAACATGATAACAGAGCCCTATAAGTTAACGCGTCGTTGTGAAGTGACAGCAATTCTCATTTTATATGGCCTTCCGAGGTATTGTTTCGCTTTCTCCCTATGCTGTTAACTTAAAGTGGAAGGGGATTTATGTGATGCACGATATCGAGTTAACAAAATAAACTTGCACTAGCACAATTAGTACCACTTACATGCGCATAACATAATATAATACATATCGTCTTAACAGTATTGAAATATCTCGAATAGATTGATGTTTATATTATTATCACTACTACATGTTGAGTACATTTGAGTACTAATTGTTGTACATAGTTCAAAATTAGCATGATCAATGGTCTTTGAATGGAATGACAAGAGTACATCTTGGTACCACTATGAAAATGGGAAATTCAATTTTTGGTGATATGCGTAAATGAAATAGTGGGGGAGAAGGTCAACTACTCGTGACGCCTTTTATTTTATGTTTTAAAAACCACTCTGTTCCTATGAAAAACTATTCAGGATTTAAATAATAACATAAAATCAAGGGAATAGAAGGAAAAACCTGTTTTGATTGATGGTTTGGCTAAATGCAGAAAGTTTACTGTCAAATGCCTTATTGCATTTGATCATTCATATAAACTTATTTATGTTAAAAGACATGCGAGGGTCATGGTACTAAATGCAGATTAATATAGCATGCATGTGTAAGTAGGGAGAGAAATATGCAGGCAAGCATAATCTTAGCGAAATTACTACAGAGCAAAAACGGATAAGGTGGGAAAGAAAACACAAAGCATTCTAAAGAATTTCTTTGCAATCATACAGTAGAAATATAAAAAGGAGAGAATTGTGTAAAGGCTTGAATGAGATGAATCACTTATTCATAGCTCTAGTATTTGTAGATAAAAAGAGCACATGCTCATATTACAAGAAAGAAAACTAAATCAAATTACAACACATTCTAAAGCATATTTTATGGCATATTCTATGGCATATTCTATAACATAATCAAATCTCTGCTAATATGGTAAGTCGTTCCATAAATCGTGGCTATCATATATGCTAGCATATGCATAATCAAATCTCTGCTATTATGGTAAATCATTCCATAAATCGTGGCTATCATATATGCTAACACTCCCCCTCAAGTTGGTGCATGGATATCTGAAACGCCCTTGGACAGTGCATTCTCAAACACAATTTTGCTGACGCCTTTTGTAAGAATCTACAAGTTGCAGAGTGAAAATCTGACTAGCTACAATTTTCTCTCAAATGAAGTGCTGATCAACAAATCAAAAATGCCTTCTCAGACCATAAACAATTAACAATGCCTGCTCAGACCATAAACAACCAATCATGTCTGCTCAGACCATAAACAACTAACAATGTCTCCTCAGACCATTTCCCTTCACATGTTTAAAACATGTAGATGGAAGAATCAAACCATTCCCCTTCATACATATGTTTAAACAATGTAGATGAAAGAATCAATAATGTATCCTCAGACCATAAAAAAGAAACAACTATCTCTCCTTAGACCGTTTCTGAATGGGTGGTGCCAAACTCGCGACGCTCTTATTGAGGTCGGTCCACCCTGCCTACCCGACACCTCTCGGATGGCCATTAGACCATTCCCGAATGGTTGGTGCCGAACTCACAATGCCCTCATTGCAGTTGGATCACCCTGACTCTGATACCAAGTAGAAATATAAAAAGAAGGAGAGAATTGTGTAAAGCTTGAATGAGATGAATCACTCATTCACAGCTCTAGTATTTATAGATAAAAAGAGCACATGATCATATTACAAGAAAGGAAACTAAATCAAATCTAAATCTAAATCAAATCACAGCATATTCTAAAGCATATTCTATGGCATAATCAAATCTCTGCTATTATGGTAAGTTATTGCATAAATCGTGGCTATCATATATGCTAACATATGCATAATCAAATCTCTGCTATTATGGTAAGTCATTCCATAAATC
>JAOTQH010000040.1:6412327-6429420 GCA_025631255.1 Cornus kousa
CACCTAGTGAGTTTAGAGTTGTGGTGTTCAACTCCTGATCGTGATCATACAGTTGCATCTACAACGATCAGACGAAAACAGATCTTCTTCTACATCGAATTTAGATGATTAAAGAACAGAAGTAAAAGTGATCACACTTTAAAAGGGTTGGAGCATTCGAGGAGTGTTGTCTAATCTACCTGCTATTCTTTAACAAATATCAAGCATAAGCCTGAGGTCAAGTTGCTGTTGGACGGGAAATCCCAAAGCCAGAGGATTGTGAGCAATTAGTGTTTGGTAGAACGATAAAGTGTGAGCCAGAGCCAAAGTTCAGTATACTTTGTTTCAAACATGGTGGATCGGTTTACTTTGGACTGAATAGTCCACGAGGTTTTTCCCATGCAAATAGTTGACGCGAGTTGACCTAATAATCAGATCTAGGTTATTAAAAGAGTTAATCACAATTAAAATCAATTAACTATTTTCGCACCCCGCGTAAGTCTATTTTTACAAAAGGAAGATAAGAACATGCAATTAAAAAAGAAGGTGAAGAGATAGTAGAACGATGTGATCGAACACAACTCTCTCTCTCTCTCTCTCTCTCTCTCTCTCTTTAATGCGGCAGAATGACCTAGAAGGTCTTAGATGCTTTAAAACTTAGTTTGTCCTATAGGCCATCTCTCTAGCCTGCTATGGCCATACTTTTTTGATAATTTATTTTGGGCCTATTGAGTACAACTTATTAAAGCTTGTCTACTTGCATGTATTTTTAGCCTAGGCTAAAGCCCACCTAATTATCTACATTATTATATATAATTGATTAATCTTTCAAAAATAAAAAATAAATAAAGAAATATGAGATGTATGGTGGGACTAATTTAAATAGATTATATTTATGAATATAAATGAAAAATTGAGAAAAGAATAATTTCTTTTATATAATAATAAATTATTTTATTATTTTATTGCCGTATCCTTGCCTTGTCCGTGTCCTGTTTTTTTAAAATTTACCGTATCGCCGTATCTGTGTCGTATCGTACCCGTGTCCCGTGTCCCGTGTCCGTGCTTCATAGGACTCCGTTGAGTTTCAGCTAATTCCCTAGGTATGAGGACGAGATTTGAATCCCCTAGGGACTCGGCCAAGTCTCATGTGATTCCTATTCCCACCGATATATCAGTGAGTATCAGACTTGAACTCGGCCGACTCTCACTTGTTGATTTATGTCCAACACATTATTCTCCAATCTTGGTAACTTTAGAATCACCATCAACGCTCATCCACGCCAATGTGAACAACTCATAAAGAGCGGCTTTTCATAGTGATTAATCGCCTTTCTCCTTCCACTTGCAAGTGTGAATAAATCAATTATTGCTGCTCTAATCATTTAGGATGAATTCAGTAGAATATCTCAATATCCATGAACAGTGAGAACTCACACCACTGGCAGCGACGTGTAAAAAGTGTGTAGAACTTTGGAAGAAACAAAAGAAAAATTCTTAGCAAATTTTCTCTCGAACATGTCTCTATTCAATCACAAGTTCTCTCTCTTTTCAAATTGATCGATATTCAGCTTTTGTAGACAGAATCTTGATTTTAAGATGAAAAGGTTTTCTAAAAGCATTGGAAGACGCTCACTAAAAAGTAGAAAGAAGTTGGAATAAAAACAGGGTAAGAAACAAAGACATGCACTGGGAAAGTTGGACAGATGCAAGTCAAATCTTCCATCAGTGCAACTGGCTACTGGTTATAACACATGTTTGGGCTAAAACAAAATGGACCACTGTAAGTACAAAAACCCACTGGTTCTAGTGTTCACTGTTTTGAGCCTTTAAAAATCCAATGGGCACTTCGCCCGGTGCAAGACCAAAGTGAACGAAGAGTGCATTGCTATGTTACATGGACTCTTCGAAAGTAGTGAAGTACCCTTGTCGGACACATATTACTCGGACATGGGTATGGGTTATGTGTCCGACGCTTGTGGTTGGACATGTACTTAAAAAGTATATCCAATCATTCAATTATAACATATTATTACTTTAAAATGAGTTAAATGCCTATATTGAACATTAAATTAGATAAAAACATTACTTTATTCTAGAAAATAAAATAAAACAATTAATAAAATGAATATTTAGCCGTGTCCGTGTGTCCATCTGTTTGGAGATTTGACACGTCCGACCCATGGATGCATACCCGTGTCCGACACATGTACCCGAGTCCATGTAACATAGGTGCATTGTCCAATTTGCCACTTAGAATATATTTCTAACTTCTTAATCATAAAGACACTTCTAAAATATTCATTAAACATCAAGTGTCCTTACAGTGCTCTGCTTACTTTACCCTAGTGTTTGTATTGAAGTTTATGAATCTTCAATTTGATTTACAGAAATAAAATTACAACTCAATGTGGTTCTGGTTAGGAATTTGCTTACACATGATCATATTTCTAAGTTTTATTACTTATTAATTTTTAATAAAATTCAACTAGCCATTATGCATCAACCACCCAATCATTCAAAAGAATAACAGAAGACACAAGACTTTTATGTAGAAAACACAAACATGAAGAAATCACAGGATACAAGAAAGAAGGACAATGATTGATCTTCTTATAGATTCTTACCAAGAACCACCACAATGATTTACCTCTTACCTAGTCTTACACTTGACACTTCTCATCACAAGTCCTCTAGCTTTCCAATCAATGAACAATCTTCACGCAATCCATATATCTATCTCCACATAATGTCAGCATATTCTTCTATGATCCCACATGGGAAGCAGTGAGTCTGCTTGTTGTACTACAAATTCCTTCCCAGCCAAACAGTTACAACAGGTCTTCAGAAAATATGATGGAAAACACTGACTAATTCTCGTTGAGGAAGAACCAAGCCAAATTCTGAAAAACAACTTCGATCACACAAAGTTTTCAAGGTTCTTACTGTAAGTCTCGAACTAGGTGTGTGAAAGTTCTCATAATCTCATAAAGATGTATCTCTTCTACTCTCTGCTTATTTTAATGGAAGGAAGATGATGAGCCTTTTTATAGTGTTTTAGAAAGTCTAGTTCAAGATAAATTGGTAAAAGTAAATTTTTTAGACTTAGAAACTCTTTATTTTTTTGCAACTGGGTAATTGGGTTGGTCCACAACCTTATTTGGATCAATCACCAACAACCCGTCTAATGTTCAGTCTGTTGGTAAGTTAAATTTTTGTAGTGTTGAACCTCTTCTTTTTTACAATCTTCATTTCGTCTTTGATCTTCAGTCTTCAATCACTTTCGTACAAGCAAATCAGCAAGTAAATTAACAATAACTGCCTCACCAAGCAAACCTAAACCGACTGACTTTTGACTTGACCAATTACTACTGATGTTTTCATCATGGAATCTATCAACACAGACACCAAGTCTAAACAGGTTTCTGGGTCTATTGGATTCACTTGCATTCCTGCAAGTTTCTTGTAAATTACAGTCATTGATGATCCCTGGCTCAGGGTTTTAAAGCTGATACTACATGTGCCATTTACTCAACATGATAGCTATTTGTGGATTTTAACAATGATCATCCTAGTCACATGTCATTATTTGTTATTGTCCGCGTGTCTCTTTTGTTTTTTTTTTTTTGATAAGTAAGATTATTGTCTGCGTGTCTTGATCTGGCTAACTTCTACAAATTTCAGTTAAGTTTTGAATAGAATTTAATTTTAGCTATGTAAATTTCATTAATCTATGTTAAAAAGAAGAGTTTATAGAGACAACTATAATAATAATAGGGGCGAATTATACTAAACCCCCCTTGACTTTCATCGTTTGAAAAAAAAAATCCTTTATGATAAAAAAAAAAATTGGCATAAACCCCCCTCAATTAACAAAAAACTCACAAGGGAGTTACAGAACTAAACAGCTGCTAAAAATCTACCCTGTTTGGCACCTGACTTTGTTGATACATTTTTTGTGATGAAAAGCCCTTACAATCATCTTTTAAATACCCAACAATAATGGGTGTAGCTCCCATTTCCAGACCTTGGGCATTTTAGTTATTTTCATTTTATTTGTTTAAATTATCAAGCATAAAGTGAGCCATTATATATACACACACAGAAATGTCAATGACAAAGAAGAGTCACACAAGGGGCATTTATTTATCAGGTATAAAAGAAATTAATCTGAAAAAATCTCCATAAATGCATTGATTCAGTTGAAGGATTTTTATATATTAAAATTACATAATCTCTAACAGCTTAAGCTTTTGAAGTAGATGGTGGTTAACATAGTATCAGGTAACCTGTGTTTAGGATGGCAAAACACCCTTCTCCGTTGGGTACCCATCCCGCCCTGCTCTGTTTAAAATGGTTTTGGGGGGCCGTTTAAGGGTTTTGGGCGGGGAGACAGTTTAGGAGTGAAAACCCGCATGGGGGCGGGGATGGGGGAAGGTCACTCTGCCCCACCTCGATTGTATTAAAAATTTACTATTTTACCCTTTATATATATATAGTATGTATGCCTTAAAAACTCTAATCTTCCCATTACTCAAATCATAGGAAGAATTTAATATGCGTAGTTTACTTTTGTATGTTGGAAACTTTCAAACTTATCAATGTGAATGTTACTTGGTTTGAAAGAATGTTTAGTTGATTTATATTTTTTAAATATGACTTTATAAAATTTGAGTGAGATGGGAAGATTAGGAAAAAAATTTGAGTGGGAGTTTAAATTGGGTGGGGTGCGTGGCGGGGGAGCGTAAAAGGGGGCGGGGACAAGTGGGAGGGAGGTTTGCTAAATGGTTTCGGGTGGGGGACAAAACATGGAAACTTAAACGGGGGCGGGGACGAGGATGGGAAAGGGTCCCCCCGCCCTAAACCTGCCCCATTGCCATTCGTATCTCTGTTCAAACTTCATCATCACCCTCACAATTAAATTTGAAACATGTGTTGGACCAAAAGGAGGTCACATGCGTTGGACCAAAAGGAGGTCACATGTGGGTGCGTTCTCAAATTTACACCCTCTCTAATAGCTTAAGATTTTGAAATTTGGAGTGGGGGTAGTTAACAGGTTCAATATAATTTCATATATGGAAACACAAAAGATTCCAACTATATATACACACACACACATATATATAGCAAGAGAATTTATCCACACTTTGTATATGTGCCGTTTTTTAACGGTCACATTCCAAACCCACTAGTTTTCTTTCCTTGTACTAGAAAACCACTCTTTGTCTATTTTAGTTTCTAAAACTAAGATACCTATACCACTCATTCTATTAATTAAGGCAATTACTAAAAATAAAAAATAAAAAATCCTATTATAAAACAAAGAAATTAGAAATCAATACCCAAAAATTCTTTATATTCTTCACGTTTCACACTCTCAAGAAATTTGTTAATTATCTTTTTATTTTCGTTCTTTCTGAAAAATTAATTTTTGTTTTTCTTCACGTTTTATATGTGTTCAGTAATATGTTGAGGATTGCACAAGAAAAAAAAAAATGTAAATCTTTGTAATGCGTTTTTAGATATACTAACATTTATTGGTGATTGCGAACAAAAAAATTATATGGTTGAATTGGATTTATAAAAGATGGATAAAAGAAGATAGCATGTGGTAAATTCAACGCGCTTTCACATATGCGTCCAGTCACCTAAGCAGAGGAAAGATGGCAGGTATAACTGTGGATGGAGCAGCCTCACCCTCATCAAGCAAGCTTTTGTTTGAGAGAAAACTACTAGCACTTTCCCTATTCTAATTTGTTCCCGAGTCTTATCTATTCTGGTATAAATGTGGATTTAGCCCGTTTCAAGTGAATTTCACTTTGACTTCCATGTATCAACCTTCCCTGAGATCCGATGTCACCTGAATCATTTATAATTTGAATTTCTTTCAGCATCCATGGCAACCTCTCCTCTTTTCGCCGGCCTTTTGCCCAGTCTTCCATTCATCCCTCACCTTCCTTTCTCAATTCCTGTTTGGTGAGTGGCAAGGTTCAGTTCAGATTTGGTGGGCAAACTTGGCCTTTGGAGAGACTTTCTTAAGCATGAGTGAACAGTTATACGATTCCAATTACAATACAATAAAGGGGTGAAGCACCTTTTGCCTTTTGCATAGATAATTGGGGATTGATTTCCAATTTCTTTGTTTGATAATAGGGTGTTTTTTATTTTGCTAATTGCCTTAGTTAATAAAATGAGTGGTATTGGTAATCTTAAATTTGGAAACTAAAATTGGTAGAGAATGATTTTCTAATACAAGGAAAGAAAACTATTGGGTTTGGAATGTGGCCGTTAGATTTAATCTAACGGCCCATATACAAAGTGTGAATAAATTCTCTTGCTCACTGAGCAAGAGATCAGGACTTTATATATATATATATATATATACATTAATACAAATATTTACTGAAAAACTTTGTTAAAAACTTATGGGATGAGTAAATATTAGTTACGGACAGTATTAATTAAAGATTAGCAAGCAAAGTTCTATTCATACACAAAATCATTAGAATTTTTTTTATCAATTATATTTATATACAGCAACAACAATGACAAGAAAGCCTTTTCCCAACTATTTGGGGTCGGTTACATGGATCCTATGTTTCCATATGATTCATGTTCATTATTGGTCATGGAAAATTTTTACGCCGGTTGTCAAGCTACCTGGTGCGACCCTCCTCCTTTATCCAGGCTTGGAACTGCCTGTGTAAAGAACACAGGCAGAGTGTTGAGCTTTGTGTTGGATTGATACTGAATGATACTCAGTAGCCCCTGCACCATATATATCGATATCTGCTGTGTGACTTCTCTCTGCTGTCCTCTCCACTCTCTACCTTATTCTCTCTCTACAATGCCTCCCTCTCTCTAGTGTTTGCTGCAGTGGTAGAACATTATTTATATATATATATAAAGATTTATTGCAGAAGAAGAAATAATAGATAAATATAATCCAACCTCTCTCTAAATCTTTTACAATGCAACAATGTGTAGCGGTTTAATGGTTTTATATATAGATTTGTATTAAGGGATAAAAAAAAAACGACGTCAAATAGGGCACTTTTAGTATATACACCAAAACGACGCCGTGCATACTACATTGGCATTTTAGTAAATTTCACTTTCCTTTAACAGCCATTTAGTTCCATAACCCCCTCATGAGTTTTTCGTTAGTTGAGGGGGTCTCGTGCCAACAAATTTATCAAGAGGGTTTTTCCCAAATGATGAAAGTCAAGGAGGGTTTAGTGCAATTCGCCCTAATAATAATAATAAATAAACAATAATTAAAGAACTAGGAAGGGTGAGGAGATCTAAAATTAACTTGAAAGAGATATAATTGGAAAGGACAATGCTTGCCTTAGGCCATATAAGAAGGAATTTCTTTCTTATATGAGACCTGGACCAATAGGGACTCGACACCTATTTAAACTTTTAAAAAACTTAAACATGAGTTATTGGGTCTCTTTTACGGGTCATCCAAGAAAGGTAGGTTAAAAAGAGAGAGAAAAAGAAAGGTGTTGGAGAATATTTATATGAGTGATTTAAGGCCTTAAAGCACTCTTTGACAGAATGTTAAGTTGCTATACTTGGGCAACAAGTTGTTGTCATATTTGTATTTGACTTTTTGTGTAAATCTTTTATTGTAGCTACAAGTCTTCCCCAATTCACCTATAAATAGAAGTGGTTATTGTAAACAAAATTAAGAGAGAATGAAATAAAAGAGATGTTGCCCTTTTGGCTTTGTGTGTCGTGGATGTAAGCCCTAGTGGCTGAACCACATTATATTCTTGTGTTCTTCATGTTTAATTTGTCTCTTGAACTTTTTATATCTTTCAACAAAAGGTATTTCTTCTCTTTGCATCTCAAACTGTAGATTATCTCCCTTCTAATTATCATTCACCCATCAAGCAATTAAATCAAAATAACAGACAATGAACAAAATAAAATTGCAATTTTTCATTGAATGAAATTCAAATACTAAAATTAGGTTAATTTACGCTTTAATGCCACCAACAAACCCTAACCCGAGTACAAAACACAAACTGCCCATAACCCAATACAACCCAAGACCATGCTCTAAGCTATTGCCTCAAATCCTCCTTGCCAGCTGAACATCCTTGGGCATGACGGTTCCCTCTTAGCATGAATCGCACACAATGGAGTTTTGGTGGTGGGGGAGGGGATAAGTAGTGGAGGTGGTGGAGGTTGGCTGGTGGAAGAGAAGGATGAATATTAGGGTTTAAGAACGGAGAAAGTGGTGGGCAACAATGGAGATTTGGCGGGGGGAGAAAGAAGTTATTATTATTATTTTTGATAAATAGGGGGGGAGAGAAGTTATGGTGACGGTGGAGAGAGAAGCTAGGTTGAGGAAAAAAAAATACCTTCGTTTTTTTTTTTTTTTTTAACCTACCTTACCCCTTGAATGACCGGTTAAAGAGACACAGTGACCCATTTTTAAAATTTTAAAGTTTTAAATAGGTGTCAAGTTCCAATTGGTTTAGGTCTCATATAAGAAGGAAGTTCCTTCTTACTAAGGCAAGCATTGTCCTAATTGGATTGATTAATGAGCTAAAGTGTCTCTTATAGCAATATGTGAACTGACAAATCTAGAGTATTGATATCGGCTTCTTAGCCTCAGCTGACAGGTTTGTTCCCTTCCCCTTTAGCATTTCATTTTCTTTTTTTTTTTTTTTTGGCAAATTTGTTAGATTTTTTTACCTCACTTTGTCAATGTACAATTGAAAAAGTTTTGATGCGCTGACTGGATCTATCCTGCCTTGTGAGTTTGTGAGAGAAGGTTTAAATTTTTATGTATACACCCAAAACAACTCAGATATGGAGAGGGGGGAGGGTGATGAGATATAAGTTCACTTGAAAGAGTGCGATTATTGGAATTAATTCATGAGCTGAAGTTTCTCATTTGGCAATATGTGACAAATCTAGAGAATTGATGTTGGCCCCTCAGGCCTAAATGAAATGCTTGTTCACATTCTCTTTATATTTCATTTTTTCTTGCAGATGTTATATTTGGACCTCACAGTTACAATGTATGATAGAAAATCTCTCATGCAGGTTGCTAACTGGATCGATCCTAGCTCATGAGATGATGCATGCATGGTTGCGGCTTAGAGGTGCTCCTCCGTTCTCTGGCATATTATATATCTTGTTAATGGGATGTTTTCTAAACCAGATGAGATGAAGTTGTATCATTTAATTTCTTGGTTTTGGGTTTTTTTATTTTTATTTTTATTTTTTTATTTTTTATATATATTATGTATATCACTAAAATAAAGTCACTTCAGGATTTCAATGAAGTTTTTTTAAGCATTAAAGATGGGATTCTTTCATTTCGTCAATGACTGCAATTTATCAGATTTTTTGAAAAATCTCAAGATGCTGATATATTTGCTATTTGTTTGAAAGGTTATCGAACTCTCAGTCAAGATGTTGAAGAAGGTATTTGTCAGGTGCTGGCTCACATGTGGTTAGAATCCCAGATTATGTCAATGTCAGGGAGCAATGTTGCGTCAACCTCGTCCTCTTCTGCTATGACATCATCAAAGCATGGAGCTAGATCTCCATTTGATAGGAAGCTTGGCGAGTTCTTTAAACACCAGATTGAATCAGATATGTCACCAGTGTATGGACATGGGTTCAGAGCTGGTAACATGGCAGTGCTTAAATATGGTCTTCGTAGGACACTGGACCACATTCGGCTGACAGGGACCTTTCCTTATTGAAATATTGAGCATTGAGCCTGGAATTTTAGCGGAGTTTCTGATTTCTTTGTCCTAGTTTGCTCTCTTCATATCAGAGCCCTAGGCCACGCTATAGAAATTATATCTTAATTGAGTAGTTCCGGGGAAAGCTCTGATTTATATGCCTTTTTGATGCAGTCCCTTCCTGTACTTTTCTCTTCTCAATATTAATAAAATCATTTTTTTATTTTATTTTTTGTTGTCACTGTCTCTCAATCTAATAAGCTTTGTATATGCAATTTCTTCTGGCTTTGGTGGTTAGTCACCCAGATCCTGAATCCTAACCAGATCTTTTACCTCGATGGTGCCTGTCATTTAACAACTGAGAGCTAAAACCTAGCAAATATAATTTACAATGCTTGTCCCGTGAAATAAAGCTAGGATTTTACTCCTGATCAATTGTTTCTACAACCCATTGGTTTATTCGAAGAGTCTAACACTCCATTTTGAATTAAAGGAGTTGCAGATTTTATCAAAGGGAACTTTTAAACGTCCGCATGAAGAACCTGTTGAAGGGAGCACTTAAAAGCAGAGAAGCACAGATAAACAGAGGAACATAAAGAGGGAGTTTAAGATGGGTGGGTATAAACTTGCTGAATATTCATTCTCTTGAAGCCTTGAAGGTCCTCTGAGCACTTTAGCCCTTGCAATTTGTTGACACGAAGAACCCTCGGTGAGAGAAAGGTTACAGAAATATTTTGCATCTGTTTCGCCTCATTTGTCTTCTGAGAGTTAATAGATTCCTAGAAATCTGGCTTTGAAGTATTTGAAACACGCATAACTGCTAGTTGAACCTACAGTAAGTTATAAACCAGTCATTTTCATTTGGTTATACTGATTATATGAGTAATTCCTAGATTAATTTCATGCCACAAGTCCAGATAATAACTTCTGGTTTTGGGCAGCAAAAGCAATCAATATCATAAACTTTGGCTATATATATATTTTTTCCTAGTTCATAATATTTGGCTATATGACTCATTTACTTGCTTGATAGATTTACAGAAATATAATACATGAATAGCTTGTAGACCAGTCATTTTCATTTGCTTATACTGACAATATGAGCAATCCCTTGATTGCTTTCACGCCACGAGTCCTGATAATAACTGCAGATTTTGAGCAGCCAAAGCAATCAATATCTGAATCTTTGGCTATATGGATCATTTACTTGTTTGATAGATTTATAGATATATAATACATGAATAGCTTGTAACTTTTTAACTGATTCGAAACGTAGTAGAGTCAATATAAACAAAAGGGGGCCACTCCTTACTCTCTTTATCAATCTACGCTCCAGAAAATTCAACACAATGATTCTGATTTTTGTATATCAACATAAACTTTCAACAGTGTGGACACTATCTCACCCATGCTTGGTCTGCTTGTTGGATCTCTTCTCAAGCAGGTTAAGCTTAATCTTGCCACCTGCAATGCATGTTCTATCCCATCATCTTCTCCAAGACAGGGATCAACAAAGCAACCAAGCTCGGTTTCTGCATTTTCACCCTCCACGATGGAAGCTATTGCTGCTGAAAGTAGCACTTCCTGGCCTTCCTGTATAATAACAGCATCTTTTCCTGTGATCAGCTCGAGCATCACTACTCCGAAAGCATAGACATCAATCTTAGGAGTTGCTGACCCTGTTTCTATGTACTCAGGTGCCATGTAACCTCTTGTCCCCATTACTCGTGTTGTCTGGGGAGCATTGTTTGATCCCTTCACTGTTGTTCTTGCAAGACTGAAATTTGCAATCTTAGCTCTTAGACTGCCATCTAGTAGAACATTGCTGCTCTTGATGTCCTTGTGCACATAGGCTGGTTTGGTGAAGTTGTGAAGATAGTGAAGCCCATTAGCAACATCCAGGGCAATCTGAATTCTCTGAATCCAGCCTCCTGTCTCGTTGGAGCTTTTCTTCTGAAGCCATTCCCTTAGAGAACCATTTCTCATGTACTCAAAAACAAGGTAGAAATAGCCACGTTCTTTGCAGACACCATGAAGCTTTATCAGGTTGAAGTGGTTGATCTTGCTCAGCATGTTCACTTCCATGGATACGTCTAGACTCATTCTCTTAATCGCTAGGATTTCCTTGCTGAACACCCCACGGTACACAGAACCCTTTATCCTACTCCTGGAACTGAAATTTTCTGTAGCCTTCTCTAGTTCCTTGAATTTAAACACTTTGAGGACTCGATCAAAGCTAGCAATTTCAGAAAGGAGGTCTTTGGGCAATACAGATTTTCTCTTCCCTTCTTCGTTCCTCCCAGGAGTGCCTTCTGTTCTCTTCTTCCGAAACAAGAAGATGGCTAACAGAATGGCACCTATAACAAGCAGAGAACCACCTGCTGCAGATCCAACGCCCACGTAAAGTTTTCTTGTGTGTCTGATGTGCCTGTCCTTAGAAGTAGGTGGAGGTAAGATTTCCGGCTCAAGGGTGTGAACTATGGTTTGTGAACTTAGTGGTTCGGTTGGGAGTGGAATCAGAATTGTTGTGAAAGGAAAAAGAGTCGGATTTTCCTCTGAAAAACCATTAGCATCAAGTATACTCTTTGCAGTAACATTAAACCTCTCCCCTAGACCATGAACATAGTCACTCCAGCTAACTGAGTAAGTCAGTAGATACTTTGTACCCTTTGCAGTTTGATTCCGAGTAGGACAAGCACATCGAAGAGGCACTTGCAACCGAAGACCACGCTGCACTGTGTTCTCATCCTGAGAATTCGCACGCTTGAGGGAATCACAGGTTGATAATCCCTGGTATGTGTTATTTGCTACTGTGAAATAGGTTTCAATGTCGTTCAGGATGAGAAAAGTGGTGTTGGCTTGATAGTACTGACCTGAACACAAGCAACTCACGGGAACAATAACCTCCTTGTTTGTTGGGAAAACTGTGAGCCTCGTGACATTGTTGGCCCGAGCAAGCTCCAAGGGTTTTGAGGATGTGAGAGCTGAAATGGTGGGAACTGAATCGTAAGGAGGTTGAGATTTGAAGATGAGAAACGCCCGGCAAGAGGTTTCTCGGCCATTGCAGGTGTAAAGGAAAGCCGGAGAGGGCTTTGTTTCATCTTTGTTGTTGCAGTCCAGCACTGAATTTGCTGAATATTCTTGCTGAGCTTTGACGAATGAAGTGAGAAAGCAGTGTGTGAACAAACTGAGGAGAACCCAATTCATGACGATTTCTTACTTTCCCGGGAAAATTTGAGAAATGGGGATGAGAGTTTGAGGGTTCAGAGAATGATATTTAAGACCTCTAATTGCTGGAATATCACCATAAGCGCGTTTAAGGATTATAAAATTGGAGAATGTTGATGTGCATCTTGTTTGACTTGTTTGGCAAACATCAAGGATTTGTGCCTGATTTTAATACAAGATTGGTTAAATTTTTCTTCTAATATTGGACCGTTCTGTCGGGTTAAAATTTAAAAATATTTTTGATAATAGAACATTAATTCTTGACTTAGACCTGGCTTATATAATCAATAATGTTGATAAATTAGGAAAATAATAGTAGAGAAAATTTATTAATGATTGTGAATGTATGATAATATATATTAATCCTAGACCGGCCATCCTAACCCGCCCTATCAATGGTCATCATGACAAGGGAGAATTAGGAATTGGCTGTTGTGACAAATACAGCCATATACAGCCAAGCACAAAAACAATAACCAACATAAAACAAAATTATTCGACTTATCATCTATTTTACGGTAAAACTCTGTGGGGCACTTTCACCATGAGAATTTAGGGAGTACGAATATTTCTACATGACTGATACTAACACTCCATACATACTCACGAATGCGTGTCAAATAATTTTTAAATGGATCCATAATTTTAAAATATATTTTTTATTTCTAATGCCTATTGATAATTCAAAACACAATTTTAATTAGTTTTGGATATTAAAATGTAAATTTTACAATAATAATAATATATTAGTATAATTGTTAAAAAAAAGTTCAAAATTTATTTGAAAAGAATATTGAGATATATATTGTTTTTTTTTTTTTTTTTGTTTTTTTTTTTTTTTTTTTTTTTTTTTAAATATACCTATTGAGATATATTTTTATGTTATATTTAAATGCTTCTTTATTTAGAACATATTAACAATTGTATTTAGATTCATAATATTTTAAAAAAAATTGAACAAAAATTAATTTATTATATATATAAAAATGTACATATTTTTATTTTTTATTACTGCATCATTGTTGTATTCTATTTTATTTATTTACGGAGTATTATTTTTTTTTTAAAGATTGGCCACAATGCTCTCTACTCGCATCGGGTTGTATCGGTGTCTTGTATCCGTGCTTTTTAGAGGAGAACTCTCAAACCCTATCTCAAGTATATCCTTTATCTTTATGAAACAAAACAAATTAATACTCTCCGACTACAATAAAGATTAGAATTTGAATTTGAATGAAATATCCCCACAAAACCTATGATTCACCAATGATTCGAGTTTTTGGTCCGGTTTGGTTTTTGGTTCTACTGATTTTTTGTACTTCCCTACACAAAACATATGATTCGGGTCATAACGGGATTGCATTATGACCCAGGCAGAAAGAGAATTGCAACATGGTCATTTTTTTAATTTTTTTTTTCCTTCCAATCAACGTGGTTGTTACTCATATTTAAAATATTAGCTCAAGATGAAAAAGTCTGGTGCCCAGAAAACGCGGTTTAGGCTGAAACAGAACATGACAAGGACCTGTATTGCATCATTCTAGATGTATATTATACTAGACCTGAATTGAAGAGTGAAAGCTGATATAAATTGAAACCAAAACATGGGTCACTTTGGCCACACTAGAACTGGTCAAACAAACCCATATTAAAATGAGCTTCTCTCTTTGCCAGTCCCTGTGACAAGAATGTGCAACAGAAATGAGGGGAAAAAAGAAAATATATAGATACATCAAGTACAAGTTGGTTGTGAATATTTGACAGGGACATAAATGGAAAAATGAATCCCGGATAAGAGAGTAATCCAGAGATGGAATTGGGTTGTTTTTAATATTTTTGAATTCTGAGTCTTGCAGGTTTGACTACTTTGTTACCATGGGTATGTATTGTTGGGTTTCCAATTTAGTAAAGCTGTTAATTGGATTTGGATCAGTGTTGAAGTGTATATAAATGGGTGGTTATGTAATACTATCCAATAACTTGAACTTTTGAATAAATGGGTAAGCGTCCACTCGTTACAATTAGTACCAGAAACCAGACCCAGTCCTTAATCCGGTATCACGCTAAGCGTCCGGGTTTGGCCCCGGGTAGGCATAGTGGTCCGACCGCAATGAGTGAGTTGCGCGGGTTCGGGTGGGGAAAAATGTCATAAATGGGACTTGTTCCTCCTCGAATTTGGATGGGGGTTGAAGTGTGTATAAATGAGTGGGTATGTAACACTACCAAACAGTATAAGCTTTTGTGTAAATGGGCAACGTCCCCCCATTACAAAAGCCCACTTGTTTCTTATTATCGTCTCAAAATGTTCAATTGTTTGTGGTGAAGCTATTTTAGATGCCATTATATCACAAGCTTCACCAGAGCCATGGCATGAAAAACATTTTGCAGCAAGAGAATTAAAATTAATCTAGAATAAAAAGATTTGGCAGGAAAAAAACACCAAAGTATAGAAATAGCTCGAACTGGTGTCAGGTCATTTTGAGGTGTATCCCTCGTAAGAAGCTCATCCTTGGGCAACCACATGTTCCTGGCCAAAGTTAAGGTAGCCTAGGGTTCATTTATAACGGATTCCCTTGTGTGTAGAGCTGAGCCGTCAGACCTAGTAAAAGATAGGACCAGGTGTCCCCTATTTCTGGAGCACAAATAAGGAGAACTTCATCTTCACCGCCTCCTTTGCAATGAGCTCCTTCTCCCAGATTAATGGCACTAGAATTTGTGCCAGCCTCCACGACTTTGTCCTTAGAGTTTTGAGTTTTCCAAACTCATTTCAAAGGAAAGGCATTTTCTTTGTGAGCAGCTTCAGTCGCTGCATCTTTAGCCCCATCAGTAGGGGTATCCTCAGCAGCTTTCCTCTATAGCGTTTCCATCCGTTGAATCTCTTATTCAGTGAAAGCAGTCACTCTAAAGTCGAGAATGGAAAGGTCCATGTTAGTTATGCTTGGAGTGTCCTCAGTAAGCTTTTTGAGGTTTTAAGAAGTAACGAGAGACGAATATGAAGGCAGATCCTTCCACAATTTATCCTTCAGGTATCCTCTCCAATGCGCCCGAAGAAGGAAATGAAGCTGTATTAAAATCAAGAAATATATAGATGTAACGGATAAGTTGAACTTCATAAACCACACAACCAGAAGAAAAGGTGATTATTTGAAATTGTTTGGGGACAGGGAATGTGTCAGGCAAGGGCACCTTTCAGTTGTTGCTGACGATCACCATTCTTTCTTTCCAACCCTTCTCAGATAGGAAGATCAGTGCAAATACAATGAATGGAGGCAATAGGTGAAAATTTGGACCTACCCTTCTCGAATTGTTACCTACAGACCCTATAGTTAGTCAAGAGGTCTATAAAAGAAAGGTCAAGGTTCCTAATTTTGTCGAGAACCAGGAATAAGGATATGATTCTGAACAAATTAGGGTTCACTTGTAGATGAGAAATCCCTAATTGGTTAAAATCAAGTGGTAGAAGAATCTCATTCCCTCCAACCCCTTCACCAACATGAAAGTTTGCCTCCACTAGATAGGCTTTTATTGACACATCGGTAGGGATTTTGCAAGAGGAAATAAGTTCGGAGATGACGATAGGAAGGCATTTGACATCTAAAAATGATTTCTTCTTATCTTTGGGAACACCCTTGGCCTTGGAGGTACCACTGCCCTCTTTAATTGCTTATTCCTCCACCATAATCTTGGGTGGTGGTGAGCAAATCCGTTCGGGGGTAGTAAAGTTTGTGGTTTTAGAGCGTGGCTATGGTGTGATCTGGGTTTACAACATTAACATCTTCGGAACTCATAATTATTTTAGTAGACATAAAAATAAGAAGAAAGAAGGGAATTGACCTGGTTAGAGAACCTAAGGAAACGCAAGGATCAGAGCGAAGTAAGAAGTTGGAGGCGGTAGGAGTCCCATAACCCTTAAGAGCAAGTCCAATAGTGTAAGTTTTAGAGATTTTGGGCCCAATTTAGAGATGCAAGTAGTCCAATATAGTCTCCAATTGGTGGGCCTGAAAATTTGGGTAGCAGAATGGGTCGCCAAAAACGGTGACTCAGTAGGCGATAACAATCTGCCTTGTGCGGGCCCGCCTATTATTTTTTATTTTTATTTTTTAAACCCAAATCACTGTAGCCTAGCCTAGAATTGGATTAAGGGCATGTTTGGTTGGAAAAAATATTCCA
>JAOTQH010000040.1:6442627-6453315 GCA_025631255.1 Cornus kousa
TGTCCGATGCATGTAATATGAAGGGACTCATGTGTTCAATGATATATTATGAAATTCTTAGGGACTAAACACCATCGGCCGAATGCCATCACACACACAAAAAGAACAACTATATACTCAACCGTTGCTCCGTGTTCAACTCGCGTTTTAGCAGGACAATACGGATAATAGGAAACACCAAAAAATGTTGTAGCAGAAACCTCTCTACAAACCAAAAGCTCCAAACCACCAGAAACCTCCATCAATGGCTAACCCCATTGTGAACCACCTTAAACCACCTTTCAAACCACTAAAGCAACCTATCTCTAACACAGTCCAAGTTGTTACCTCACCCAAACAACATCCTTCTCTACAACAACAACCACAAACCATCTCACATCCCACATTAGGTAAAACCTCCTAAACAGACAAATCAAAAAATTATACTTAAAAAACCACCCATCACCTCCTTAAATACACAAATCTACCACCCACCTATCCCATCCTCATTCTCTGGTTAGCCACACATACACTTCCCCTCACCCACCATTAATCTTATAAGGGTACCTTTAAATGAATCACACTACAACAACACCACCTCCACCTCAAATCCAACCTCCCTTCACCCACATCAAACCTCACCCAATTCTCCAACTGTTAACCCCACTTACCAAGGAACTTTAACCCTCTTCTCTATTCCTCTCCAGCACATTAGATTGACAGGTTGCAAGAGCAACTTGAATGGAAAGATAAGAACCTTGGGCGAGCCATCGACATGAACAATGCACTCAAGAAGACCATCTCCGAGCTGAGAACTGAGCTAGCTGAGCTCAAAGCACAAAAGCAGCACCATGATCCACCACATCCATCATCCCTAATCACTGATCAACCACCACCAAAGACCACCACAAAGACCACCACATCAACAGCAGTTGTCCCTCCTCCACCCCCAACCTCTAGTGATACAGAGGCTCCCCTACCACTGGTGGCCCCAGGTTTGATTTCAAATTTCAATTTTAAATCTCCTAGTCTGGTCAACATATCTATGCAGGTTCACCCTTCACAATTTACCCAAGAGGTAATAACAACACATGTTTTCCACATGGTTCTACCCCTATAACTGCTTTACCCAAAGATAACACAGTTAACCTCCACCTTTACCTGCTGAAGAACCAATTTTACACCAAAATGGAAACCAGGTAGACCCCACCCTATGCTACCAGCCAAACTCTCCATGCAATGGTGAGCCAGTTGCTCTCTCGTCACTTGTTCAACACATTAATGCCTTACCTACCAAGCCCTCAGAGCCTAACAAAGCCCCCCTATGTCAAAAAAATGTTCTGAAGTTGTATCCCACCAATCAATGAAGATGGTCTTTGACTATATTAAACCATCCTCATTTGACAGCAGAAGGTTTGTCATCTCCCCTCTAAAAGAAGTGGCATTGGAAGGCATTAAGTTTTGGCAAGATAACTACCTCATTGGTATCTCAACACACGAAAGACTACCCTTCAAACTCATATAATCCACAACAACAAAAATTTGGAATTCATTTTGACTCACAAACACAATCCTTGGTGATAATGGATCCTATATCTTTAGGTTCCACACCCCTCATGGAGCTAATGGTGTCCTTTCAAATGGACTATGGAACATTGCAAGGCACCCATTTTCCCTCAAGAAATGGAGCCTCCAGCCACCAACTCAACCTACCACAGCAACAAGCATCCCTGTTTGGGTCAAATTCTTTAACATCCCTACTCAATACTGGACTGCCACTGGTCTCAGTCACATAACAAGCTCAGTTGGGGTTCCCCTTTATGCAGATAAAGCCACAAAGAGAAGGACAAAGGTTAAATATGCTAGAATTTATGTAAATATGAATCTTTCACTACCACTATTAAATGAAGTGGAACTCATTATGGAGGATGACAAAATGGAGAGAATTGGCATTGAATATCAATAGCTACCCAATATTTGCAATAAATGCAAAAAGCTCATCCACAATGAAATCTCATGCCCACTGAAAGTCATTGAACATACTCCAATAAGGGATCATAGTCTAGCCCCAAACAACCCTTCCAATGATTTGATAACCATCAGAAAGAAAAAAAGATAGACTGGAAGAAGATCCACAGCAAAAGACATTCCAATCACTAATCACTTCTCCCTTCTCCTACAAATAAACCAAAACCCCACCACCTCCTCTCACCACTCCTCCCCATCACATGTATCCCTAACCCCCTCATCAGCACCCTCACACCACTTCACCCATTCCAAACCATATGGGGAAGCACTGTACTAAACACACCTCAACAATCAGGAACCCTATCCATAAAGGCCTCTCGAAGGGCATATTCATCTCCCTTATGCTGCAAAAGACTGAGCTACTCAAACCACAATAGCTCATCATCACACCTACCTTCCACCTCCACAATCCCTATTTTACCAATTACCACTCCCACTATGATCCCTGTGCAGGTATATTCTGCCCCAAGAGACCATGATTACCATAGTGCTTTAAGAGAACATGTTCACCGCAGTGCTCCAAGTCATGCAATAAGAAGATCCACAGTCAGAAGTATGAAATCACAAGCAAGAAGAAACAAAAGCCACAGCCTAGTTTTGATACCCAATGACTCCTCCAAGGAACACAGGTATCCAGGACCCTCACTCTCATTTATCCCCCAATGATTTCCATTTTGGTATGGAATATTAGGGGGCTAAACATGCCCTCTAGACAGGTTGAGATCAGGAAGTTGATCTCTGAGAAAAAATTAGACATTCAATCTATCATTGAAACTAAAATCTCCCCAACAAATGTGGACATAATCTACAATAGAATTCCATCCCACTAGCCACTGGTACATAAATATTATTTCTGTCAACTTAGTAGAATTTGGGTTATGTGGAATCCCAACACCATTGACCTTGATGTTGTTTGTACAACAAAGCAATCCGTACACTGTGCCATCTCCATTATTGACCAAAACATCACATTTTACTCCTCCTTCATTTATGGTTCTAATTTGGCAGTGGAAAGAATTTCCCTATGGAATGATATCAACCATCATTCCAACCTTTCTTGCAACTCTCCTTGGTTAATTTTAGGGGATTTCAATATCATCTCCAACTCGGGAGAGAAGAATGGATGATCGACAAGATAAAATCCAACCATTAATGATTTCTGTGAGTGCTTACAATAGGCTGAACTTGAAGACCTCAGGTTTAATGGGATCCTTTTCACTTGGAACAACAAAAGTTTGGGCACAACATACATTGCCATGAAACTTGATAAGGCCCTCATCAACAAACAATGGAACACAACTTTCCCAAGATTAGAATGCACCTTCCTCACCCCTTGTGTGTCTGATTACAGCCTTATTTTTGTCACAATTGATACTAAATCCCCCAAAAGATGTTTAACTTTCAGGTTTTTCAATGCATGGTACTCTCACCCCCCATTTTTACCCTCAGTTTACAGTGCTTGGAATCAGTACATTCCTAGGACTGCAATGTTCCAAGTGGTGAAGAAGCTCAAATCCCTAAAGCACATCCTCAAAATCAACTGCAAGGTGGATTTTTCTGAAATGGCTTCAAAGTTACAAGTAGTTAAGATGGAATTGGATTTATGTCAACATAACATTGACCTCTCCCCAAATGATATCCCTCTTAGACTGCTTAACCTTTCTCTCACCAAAGAATATACAAAGCTTTCAGACCTCCAGGAATTCATACTCAGACAAAAATCTAGAATGGTTTGGCTTAAGCTTGGGGATTCTAACTCATCATACTTCCACAAATCTATTGTTTCAAGAGTTACTAGGAAGAAAATCTGTGGTTTAACTAATGCAGATGGCATCATTCTGGATAATACAGATGCAATTGTTCAGGAAATTATATCTCACTTTCAAAAGTTGTTTGGTACAAGCCCTCCAATTACTCACACTCAGGCTGAGCTCTCAAGAGTCATTACCTAGTCAGTCCCTCTCAACCTTCATTGCATATTGGAGACTATCGCATCTTACCATGAGATACAATCTTGTATACTCTCTCTCAATAGGGACAAAGCTCCAGGCCCTGATGGCTTTAATGCCATGTTCTTTTATCAAGCGTGGGGAATTATTTAAAGTTCAACAATTAGAGCTATCTCTGAATTTTTCAGAAATGGAAAACTGCTAGGTGAAGCCAACTCTACCTACATCTCTCTTGTCCCAAAATGTCAAAAACCCATTTCTCTAAATGATTACATGCTTATCTCATGTTATAACACCATATACAAATGCATAACAAAGCTCCTAGCCAACAAGTTACAACTGGCCCTTCCCCACATCATTGATCAAACCCAAACAACCTTTGTTCAAGGCAGGAAAATGACTGACTTAGTCTTACTCACTCATGAACTCCTAAGAGGTTATCATAGAGACACCCCTCCCCCAAGGTGTGTCATCAAAATTGACCTAATGAAGGCCTTTGACTCAGTGAAATAGGAGTTCACACTTGACTGCCTCTGCAATCTCAACTTCCCACAGCCCTTTATCAAGTTAATTAAAGCTTGTATAACCTCTCCATCCTTCTCTATTGCTATCAATAGAGAATTCAAAGGATTTTTCAAAGGAAAAAGAGGATTAAAGCAAGGTGATCCTATTTTTCTATTCTTATTTGTCATTATTATGGATGTTTTTACCTCAGTTGTGCAGAATATTATCTCTAGAACTCCAAGATTTAGATACCACTGTAGGTGTAAGGAGTTGGGAATCACTCACCTCTCCTTTGCAGATGACTTTTTCCTCTTTTGCCATAATGACATTACCTCAGTTTCTATCCTAAAATCTGCCCTAGACCACTTCTGTACCATATCAGGCTTATCCATCAATCTTTCCAAAAGCTCAATCTTCCTCTCAGGGGTTGACCCTTCCACAGAATTAGCAATCTTATATTTGTTGGGCATTAGGATTGGATCTCTTCTTATTAGGCATTTAGGGGTTCCATTTATCTCAACATATCTAAGGGCAGCTAATTGCAGACCCCTTATTGAAAGGATCACACACTGGACCTCAAGATCACTGTCCTATATAGGAAGACTACAATTGATCAAATCTATTTTGGTATCCACTCAAGTCTACTGGTCAAGCATTTTCATATGACCAAAATGGGTTATTGATGAGCTTAACAGAATTTTCATGGCTTTCCTATGGTCTGGTATTGAAATGAAATCAACAAGTGCTAAGATAGCCTGAATGACAATTTGCAGACCTAAGGAGGCAGGTGGACTTGACATCCCTAATTTGGTTACCTCTAACCAAGCTACAATTACAAGATACATTTGGGATCTACTTACTGACAACATTGAAAGGGTTTGGATTAATTGGTGTAAAATATACCTCATCAAAGGCAGAAACATTTGGGCTTTGGAGATTCCACAATCCTATTAGTTGGAAGAAAATCCTTCAACAGAGATACCAGACTAGAAAATTCATCAACCACAAGA
Source organism: Cornus kousa (assembly GCA_025631255.1). Taxonomy (NCBI): domain Eukaryota; kingdom Viridiplantae; phylum Streptophyta; class Magnoliopsida; order Cornales; family Cornaceae; genus Cornus; species Cornus kousa. The sequence goes on from JAOTQH010000040.1 coordinate 6,448,098, forward strand.
TTGGCAATGGCACTTCCACAAACTTTTGGTTTGATAACTGGCTGCCTGCTGGTCCATTGAGCCTTAGATTCCCTCCATGCATGCTCACTGAAGTAGGATTTGATCTCACAACCACTGTCAGCCGTTTCTTCTCTAATTGCTCTTGGAATTTCCCTTTATCACTTTCAGTGGCAATTCTTGAGCTTCTTGCATTGCCTCATGACAGAAGATAAGTTGATTTGGGCAGCCTCTCCATCTAGAAAGTTTAGCCTCAAACACACTGCAACTCTCTTATCCCCTTCCTATCCATCCATGCTATGGTTTAATTTGGTTTGGCGTTCTCCAACCATTCCCAAAATGAGATTCAATATGTGGCTTGCTGTCCAAGGTCATCTCCCCACTCTAGACAAGAGATTAATGGCAAGACATGAGAATGTTTGTGTCCTTTGCAATGTCAGGCCGGAATCGCACTCTCACCTATTCTTTTCCTGTGATTTCACATCTCCAATTTGGTCATTCTTTAAGGCAAAATGTAGGATTACTATTGCAATCCTACCATGGCCATAGATTGTTTTGACATTCAGTAATAAGTGGTCCTCTCCATCCCCATTGAATCTTCTTAGAAAGCTATGCTTTGCGGCTCTGGTGTACCACATTTGGGAGGAAAGAAACGCTTGTATTTTTCGTGGAGCAAGGTTAACCTAAAATTTGATCAGATCGAGGGTTTCAAATAGTATCACCTCAATTATGAAATTGGGGATTTTCAGAAATTCCATCAATGCTCATCACATCCTCAAGGACTGGAACCTTCTTCCCTCGTGTTGTCGTCCTTTGCCGCGGCCGCCAGACTGAAGACTCGAAGCCAATGAGCTTCGAATGCTATTAAAGCTTGCTCACCGGATCTGTGCCTGATTCCACCATTAACGGCTAATTGACCTTTATAGTGGAGTTGCTTGTTTTCATTTTGGGCCTTGGGCTGTTAAAAATATGTATTTTTTCTATTTGGGCCTTTGAGCTCTTTTGCCTCCCATTGTGTGGGTTTGTTTGGGCCAAAGGCCTTCCTGTGCAATTCCTTTTATTTAATATACTAGCTTCAACTTTCGAAAAAAAAAGGTAGAGAAAACTATATATATTTATAACAAAATGCAATGGCAACCAATTTTCTGGGCGCGCTGTTTATTGTTCTCTTTAGAATTTGGTGGGCATCCAAGACTCTAAATTAACATCCAAACTGTCCCATTAAAAGTTTGAATTTAATTTCATTAAATTTGATTAGTTGTAGAATATGAGGCCTGTTTTGTCTATATATATATATTCATACCAACACACTCCAAAGAACCATTTATGGATTAAATTGTTAACATGCCTGAAAAATAATCTCACATTGGATCCTCCTCTAATGATGCAAAGTGTTAGATCTGCTGCTGTTTGGTTAAAGTGTGTTTGGTACAAAGTCATAAAGAGTGGCTGAAAGAGTTCAGAATATAATAAAAAAAAAAAAGGTGAGGCCAGGAATGGAAGGAAGGAAGGAGAGGAAAAGAAACCACCAATTCCTTCTTTACAACTTTCAGTTCTCTTTTGACCACTGTCTAGCCTTAGCCTGCCATGCCAAACTCATCAATAGTTCCTTGTGTTTTTTTACCTTTTCCATAGGCTTAGTTTGATTGGAGAGAAATGGAAAAGAAAGAAAGAAAGGGAACGGAATAAAATAGTACAAAGTTTTAGAATGAAAATAAAGAACATAGAGAAATTTGGATGGATAAAAGTTTATCGTCCCAAAAAATAAGAGGTAATGAAAGGAAAGGACTACAAAATTCATTGAAAATTTTGTAAAAATAATTTTACCCTTAAATAAAAAAACAAAACAAAACACCAATGAGAGCCTAGGGAATGATTTTTTTTCTCTTTAACCCTTTCTTTGTGTTCAGCTAATTACTTTGGCTAGAATAATGTTAGCAGTCTTTATATTTGCTTTTATCACTCCTTACCTACTTATTTGTCTTCTAAATCTATCGTTTCTGTATCCAAACATGATTAAAGCATTAAGACAATCATTTTCTTTCCTTTTTCTCCTTAATCAACAAACACAATTATTTCCTTTCTTTTCTCTCATTCCTAACTTCTTTACTTTTCTCATTGGCTATTCTAAACATAGTTTCATTTCTTTACTGTTAGTTTCTTTTTCTTTCTGATTGCAATGAGGCTATACATTCAGATAATTGCAATTTAGCAGTTGCATGATCAGTACAAATTATTCAAATTATTTCTATTTAATTCAACCACCACCATCTCCGAATTCGAAGAACCCTACATCAAATGAAATATATGACAAGTATACTCAAACCAAATCAGCACCTTGGATTTGGGATTGAAGAAAATTTAGTACAAATTTCAATCCCAAATCCAAGGCACTGATTTGGTGCTCCCAAACAAAACATGAATCATTTTCCTGGAAGGGGATTCCAAAATATGTTCCTAATTCCTATATTGTGAACCATATTGGAGCCTGACGTGCCTTGTTGATGGAGTGAGACCATTAAGCCATTGCTTGGATAACATGAGTTTAATATTAAACCATACAGCAGTCACAAATTCCTGATGGTTTTGCTATACATTTAAGAAAAAACCCACTTCTTCCCTCAGTTTGCAGCAATACATTAAACCAAAGCTTAGACAGTCACAGGGTTACACCAGGTCTATTTCACCAGTTTACATATATATACACAACTACACAACTACCAAGAAGAGAATACCTATGTAAATGCCAACCTATTAGACACAACAAAAGACACAAAAGACAAGCCAAGGACATATATTTTACATCTACTACTACTACTGCAGAGGGAAGGGGGAGATTTAGGTACCAGTATCTGTTAGTGTCAACAGCCGAATGCGAAGATACAACACCTTTCTGTCAAGGTCGTTTGCACGCCCCCTTCAGTCTCTTTGCAGCTTGCACAAACCCCACAATGACCTGCAACTCGTCCAATTGCTTCACCAACACAAGAAAGAGAATTTCAGATAACCATTTACAAACACATCCCGGAAAGAAGCCTACTTTAAAGAGAAAATTCGTACACAAGCATACGAATGGTTTTTCTTCAGCCAATAATACTTTAGTTCATAAGCATTAGATTGTTACAAGTTGCATTTCCAGGCATTGGTCTCACAAGTTATTATAGGTACATAATGAAGGAATAATTGTCATTCGTGTTTGTGAAAGATACTCCCTCCGTCCCACAAAAAGTGTCCACGTTTCCATTTTTAGCCGTCCCAAAATAATTGTCCAATTCAAAATCTAATGTACTATTTCTTAAATATTCCTAATTTACCTTTCTTGCCTTGAAGTTATACAAGCAATTAAAGTTTGAAATAAGACCTCATGTAGACCCACCATAGAAGGGTATATTTGGAAATTCATTCCCGACTGCTATAATAAAAAACATAAAAAAGATTAGACTCTTAAAAAAGTTGATTCTCAAAAAGGAGCACTTTTTGTGGGATTGAGGGAGTATAATAATTGATAAAGTTAATAACTAGAGTAAATTAATGTTTCATTCATTTGAAAGTAATAGTGTACCAAAAGAAACATAATAGGAGTCATATGTATTATTATATAATAATCGTGAATTATTATAGATGCAAGTCTAACCATAAATGTTGGACACATATCCCAAATCCATATCCAAGAGTCATGTGTGCGACATAGGTATTTCACGTACTTGATTTTGAGTTGAATGTCAAGAAGAAAAACACAAGGGCGAGTATGCTAGTACCTGGGACATGAAATGCCTCTGAACGACATCAATTAGTTGCTCTTTAGATGGGTTGGGGATGGCATCCACCTAGAAAATTATAATGTTAATACGCATAGTTAAATAGAAGGTAGTTTGCAACCACCTCTAGTTGAAGTGTCTTTAAATAAAATAAACTCTTTCTGAAGGTAGCACATACAAGATTGAAGTGTCGCCAATATCTCCACAATGCAGCCATCTCTAGTTTTCCGAGGTCAACCTTCTGTACAGTAGACGTGTCCAATTAAAAATTAATACAGTTGCATATGTTCACAAACAGAAGCAATTTTTTCTACAGTTGATAAGAAATTTAGAAAGGGAAAGTGCAAAAAGGGTAAAGAAAAATAAGTATAAAGTTTCTTTACCATGGACCCCCGAGGGGTAGAAATGGAACCCTTAGACTGTGAGTCACAGGAGAGCGACCTGCTCATAGTCTTGTGAGATGACCCGGTTGATTTATGCATGCGATGCCTTGATCTGTGGGATTTTTGAGTGTCATCGGATGCTGGATGATTAGAAACAACACAGCACAATTTTCATTGGGTGGTGGGACCAAAAAGAAAACAAGAATAAAGTAGTTTGATAATGGAGCTTGAAGCAATAGTAAAAAGTAAAAGATGAAGTACAGACATAATGGATCCTATGTAACAACCTCAACAACTTTTCTTCAAATAAAAAGAAGTGTTCAAAATCAGCTACTACAGATGTCCAAATCTGACCTCTAGTTGTTAATGATTTTTAGGATAAGAATGAGAAAAATCTCTTTTTACAACCACCAAGGCCAGAAGGCCACCAGACAGACTAGTTGATAACCCTCCTGGCCAAGCACAACATGGCTAGGTATCACTGAAAATCAATTGCATTCGGAACCGATCAAGATCAATTATAAGGAATATGCAGAAGCCAAAAGGTATCACGGGATTGTAAAATTCATCATCTTTTAAACATTTGATAATCCAGTTCCAAACAATTATAAGGAAAATTTCCGTGAGATTGTCCTACTAAATTGGCTGGGTAAAAATACAAAATTATGCCACTGAATATATTAACCAAACTCACCCATATCAGAGACATTCCACTGCACATTTTCAAATTCAAGACCGTCATCTTCCTCATTTCCTGTAGGAGCTTCAATCACGCTAAGAGCATTCCTTTGTAGCTTTACTTCTATGCCATTTGTAAGAACCTGCATTTATAAAGAGGACAGTCAAACACACCAAAGATCATGAAACAACACCGAAAAAGCAGAAGAATTGAAAAGACAATTAGCATATTAGATACAGGACCTCACTAGAGAAATATGTTTAAAAAGATTGTATGCGAAGGAGAAAGAGAACTCCAATTCTACCTCAACCAATGAAGTACATAATTTCTAAAATTTTTGAAAGGGCGCTATAAGAAAGAATAATAATCTGAACCATCAGCTAAAACAGGAAATACGAGAT
>JAOTQH010000040.1:6453415-6464915 GCA_025631255.1 Cornus kousa
ACTTCAACGGTTGTTTATGTCGAAGGATACAGCCTTAGATATGTGGTGGCATAAGGAGAAACGTGTGAAGGAGACAAATGAGTTAGGCATTCGGCTGATTCAAAAGCTTATGAGGATTTTGATAATAAGCATAGTTGGTTTGCTGCTGATCCTCGTAATGTTCGTGTTGGATTAGCAACAGATGGATTCAATCCATTTGTTAACATGAGCAATTCCTATAGTATGTGACCTGTGATGACTGTGCCTTACAATTTGCCACCTTGGATATGTATAAAAGAGCCATATGTGTTCATGTCGTTGCTTATTCCTAGTCTAACCTCGCCTGGTAATGATATTGATGTGTACCTACGGCTTTTAGTTCAAGAGTTAAAAGAATTGTGGATGGATGGTGTGATAACATATGATGCCTACAGTAAATGTAACTTTAAAATACATACGGCAATGATTTGGACCATTACTGGCTTTCCCGCCTGTGCGATGGCTTTTGGATGGATGACAAAGGGTTATCTAGCATGACCAAATTGTAACGAAAAATATGTTCTTGTTATTTGAAACACGGACGGAAGTTATGCGATTTGGGAAGTCGTATGTTTTTGTCGTTAGATAATGTTTTCAGGAAGCGGTACAAGCAGTTTAATGGTGAGAAGCAAGATAAAGGGCCACCAAAGCAGTTGCCAGGCGATAATATTCTCGAACAACTTAACCGCATATGTGAGGTTAGTTTCGGAAAGGGATCAAATAACAAGAAGCGAACTCATAAAAATTTTGAACTTAATTGGACAAAGAAGAGTATTTTCTTTGAACTACCTTATTGGCAGACCCTTTTGTTGTGGCACAACCTAGACGTTATGCATATAGAGAAAAACATATGTGATAATGTGTTGGGGACATTATTTGACATTGAAGGTAAAACGAAGGATACATTCAAAAGTCGGTTGGATTTAGAAGCAATGAAGATTAGAAAAGAAAAACACCTCTAGCGTAATGTGAAAAATTTGAGATGCCATGAGCACGCTACACATTGTCAAAGAATGATAAAAAGCAATTGTGTGAATGGCTAAAATCAGTTAAGTTCCCAGATGGCTATGCCTCGAACATAAGTCGGTGTGTGAATGTTAATAATTGTAAGATATCTGGATTGAAAAGTCATGATTCACACGTTCTCTTACAGCGCCTCCTCCCCATAGCTATACGAGGATTCTTAGATTCGGATATTTGTAACGCAATAGCAGAGCTTGGTTTATTCTTCAAGGAATTGTGCTGTCGAACTGTTAAAGTGGATGTCTTAGAGGCAATGGAAAGGGACATTGCTATTATACTATGCAAGTTGGAGATGATATTTCCTCCGTCATTTTTTGACATTATGGTGCACTTGGCTCTGCATTTACCGCGTGAAGCCATTATTGCTGGCCCCGCACAATATCGGTGGATGTACCCCATTGAAAGGTATTGTAATTTTTTTAATACACAAACATTATTTTTATGACAAGTTCTAATGGTCTGTTAGATTTAAATATTTGAAATAGTTTTAATGGTTATGTAGATTTTTGCATACCCTCAAACTGTACGTGCGTAACAAAGCACGTCCTGAAGGGTCGATTGCTGAAGCTTACTTAGACAATGAATGCTTGACATTTTGTTCAAAATTTCTCGGAGGGATTGAGACACGGTTCAATCGAGAAGAAAGAAATAGTGAGGGGGATTGCAACAATAATTGGACTACTATTTCAGATCTAAAGCAAGTAGTTCGACCTCTAGGGGCGCCAAGTTTGGAGATATTGTCTCGTGAGGACATGGAAATGGCCCGATTGTACGTGTTACAAAATTCTGGAGTAGTTGAGTCATACGAAGAGTAAGTAACTTATTACATGTCATATCATGTCAGCCTATGTGAATATATAGTTTATTTCTTAATACATGTACACAATTTTATCTTAACACCATCTAATTGTTTAGAAAACACAAGGTGGAACTTGAGAGACAAGATCCGCGAAATGTTCCTTAAAGACATGCAAAAGAATTTTCTAGATGGTTCGAAACACAAGTAAGTCCATCATGTATATATTGGACTTAATTAATCAAATTCTTTTATTTAATGAAAATGATGTGTCTTCATTTATTTAATACTACAATTTTTTCAATAGATCTTGAAAATGCGTCATCATCAAAAGGAAACAACTTGTGATGATCTGTATTCACTAGCTTGTGGACCTGGATCTCTAGTAAGTCGATATTCTGCTTGTATTGTAGATGGGATTAGATTCCATACTAAGGAAAGGGAACAAAATCGACGGACACAGAATTGTGGTGTGTTAGTGAAAGGAGAATGTGAAGATTACTACGGTAAACTAACAGATATCATTGAGTTACGATATCCACTGGGTAGACAAATCTTCCTTTTCAAATGTGATTGGTTTGATGTTAGGACTGGTATACATAAGGATACCTATTTTAAAAGCGTAAATGTAGCCAGTAGAGCTTACAAAAATGAGCCATTTGTGTTAGCAAATCAAGCAAAACAATGCTTCTACGTCAAAGACAACAAATTTCAAGGGACATGGGAGGTAGTTCAAGATATAACAAATAGAAGCTCATTTGATGTACCTGAAAAAGAGGGTGAAGCAGTAGTAGAGGATGAAATGCTTAACACTGCAGCGTACCAAGAGAACGAACCAAGCATTATGGATAGGATTGTTGAAGTGGACTTGGACATGGATCCACTCTCTTTGAACAGGGATGATTTAGAGGGTGAAACCCTTGATGCTGAAGTGATTGAAAAATGTAGTGGTGAAGCAGCAATTAATGACGACTTTTGGGTTGACGAGGATGATGATGGAGATGACATTCAATATAGTTCAGATGAGGAACCAGAACTGTTGTCCGAAGATGATACTGATTTGGATGACATATGAAGCTTTGTATTATTGAGCATGTGTCGTATTTTTTTGGAATTATGATTAATACATTATGTGAACTTTATCTAGAATTGAGTTCCTTCTCTTTTTCAATATATTTATCTTTTAGTTTGGTTGTGTGCTTCATTATTTTTCTGATTTATTTAAACTAATCTTAGAGTACTTGATTTATTTTCTGTTTATGTTCTGAAGTAGCCAATATCAAATAATGACTCAGAATGTATTATGCATATGCTTGTTTATTTTGATTTAATATTACTTTATTCTTCATATCAGCTTGTAAATAGAATTATGGACACTTCTGAGGCACCAATGCGTAGAATATTAAGGTCCAGCGTGACTCAAACTCGAACTGAGACACCATCTACAAGTTCAGCTGCCACACAGCCGAGTGGAGAAGCTGATGGTAGTAATTCAATAAGTCAACAGCCTATTATGGAAGGTGATGGTAATACTTCGCAGACAAGGCCACAACCAAGTGGAGGTGATAATTATGCTTCATCATTAATTAACTACAACATTTTTGTAGAATGACTATGTTTTAATTAAGTTGATAATTTTTTTTTTCAGGCCCAATACGAAAAGGGCGTGGAAAAGCAAAGAATGTAGCCTTACACAAAGCTCAGAACCTCTATGGAAAGGATGTTCCAATTCCAGTAGAGTTTGGGACGGGTTATATTAAACCCGTTGGCAAAAATCACAATTTATGGACAGCTGAGGTTGGCATCCATGCGAGAGATAAAGAAGCATTATTGAAATATAAAACGTGGAGGGAAATTCCAGATTATGAGAGACAGGTCTGCTATGACCATTTTAAGGTAATGAGTTCTTTTATATTCTATATCTTTTTTTTAGACCTTGAAACCTCACCACTGAAATGTGCAACTTATCTAACACTTTCAAATTCATTATATATTGTTTGAGTTCATTACTCGGGTTTCCATGACTTTGGGAGTTTTTTTTCTTCTTTTTTTAAACATAACATTTTAGTAATGATATTATAATTTTGAGTTCAATTAATTGCCTTTTGTTTTTTAAAATAACATTTTAGTAATGATATTATAATTTTCAATTCACAACAAATACTTACGCAAATGTATAGTCGAGTAGGTGGTAGTATTTTTTTTCCTATGCTTTTGTGTGTGTGTGTGTGTGTGTGTGTGTCAAGGGTGATCTAAAATAGGCCCCCTCTGACATTTGCCTTCAATCCTTTCTGTCACTCAAAATCTAGCACTGCAAACTCCTCAAAACAACTGCTAATGAATAATCAAATCAATCACCCCACAGTGGAAAATTTGAAACCCAGAAAAGGAAAAGCAATCAATCCAGTAAAGGGAAAGGCAAAAAAAAGAAAAAAGATGCTATTGTCCTCTAATTCTGTTCAATTTAGTAGGTGTTGCTTTAGTATCAATTCCAAACAGACACCCTATAATGGAAATATATTTTAAAAATTCCACAAAAATAAATAAATAAAGAACACTGCATTTCATTCCGACGAAATTCATCCATTTTCTTTCATTTTCCGGGAAAGTATGAAATATCTACCTAGAAAATGAAATTAAATCAAAGCCTCTATGCTAGCCCTCTTTTCCCCTCCATAAAAAGGACAAGACACAAGAAAAGCTTCACAGGCATTGCAAGAACAAAGATGCCTGCAAGGTAGGAAAACAACACATGACCTCTGAGAATTACAGACTTTGCAGACCATCTTTCTCAAATTTTTATCTTCATTTTCTTTTTCACATTCATGTCCTCCTCTGTTTTCCCCTGTTTGGTCCTTTGTTCCTCCTCTGTTGTTCATCATCTCATCACAGCATGACTCTGCATGATCGAACCCATTGGCTAAACAAGCATTTTCTTTGAGGTGTTCGATTGTGCCGTTAAGATTCAACGCTATGGCTACATTTTCTTTGGCCACTCTCTGCCATGTTTGGTTCTCAATCTCCATTCTTCTCAAGAATTCTTTAAGCTCCATTCTCCTCTCCATAGCTTTAGCCATCTCTATTCTTTCTGTTTCAGCATCAAATTTATTTTTGCTTCAAAATTCTTCAAAAGCACTTCTAGCTGTTGCTTCCTCTGCTCTTGCAAAGCCAATCTCAATCTCTCATTCTGTTATTCAAAAAAATAAATAAATCAATCAAATTTGAAAAAGTAATAGAAAATGTTTTCTACATATATTTTGAATTTTTGAGCAAAACCCACCTCTAAAGTGATTTAAATATCAATCTCCTGCCTTTGCTTCTCAATCTGAGAAGCTATATTTCGAGAAAATGCCATTGATTGATGAGTTTTTGGAAGAGAAATACTATTGTTTTGGTTTAGGTTTTGAAACTGGTCTTGTTGTATAAATGTTTGTTTTTGTGGAAGGTTCACATAGAACTCGTTGAACCCACAAACATTGTTGTCCATGCCCAAAGGAAATCCAAGATTCTCCGAATACAACTGCGCTTGAATAGCCAAAGAAAAAACACCAAAACCAAACAAGCAATTCTCTCAAATCTTTGATACAAACCAGGGAAGAAAACAGCAAAATCGAAATAGGTTTGGATCAAAACAAGAGCTTTGTTGTTGTTGGTTGTGTTCAATCAGAATGGGTTGATGAGATCTCTCTTTATATTGACAAACACTTCAGCTTTTTTTTAACTAACACAAAATATATATATTTAGAGAGAGATAGATAGATACAGAGTTGTTATTAGGTTATAGATAGATACAGAGTTGTTATTAGGTTATAGATACAAAGTTGTTATTAGATAGATAGATACAGATTTTTAAACATAACATTTTTGTAAGTTTTTTCTTCTTTTTTTTTATATTCACTTGTACTTTTACATCTCCCCCCTCCTTTTTTCCATTTTCCTTTTAGGTCCACATTGTTGTTGTGGAATTGGCTATGAGTTTTGAATTCATTTTGATATGATGTATTTACTGTTTGGCTCGCTGATCCAAGTCCAAAATTCACACACACACACATACACACAAATTATAGTAGCTGGTCCATCTGCGTTCTGATATCTGAAACCTATTGCTTCTATGTGCCTTTTCATCAAACAGGTTCGTTTCAATCATCTCCTCTCTAATATATATATATATATATACACACACACACACACACACCTATAGTTGTATGTATTGCTATATGTATAATTTTTAGATAAACAGATGTACATATGTAGATTTATATGGATGTTGTTGATTCTTGATCAGATTGTGCAATTTAAAGCTTGTTTCTTGTATCTGTGCTTCAGAAACCTTCCTTTTTCGGTTTAAATACTTTGTTTACTCTTTGCAGTTCTTTATTTCTTTTTTGATGTTTCTAATCTTTAATTAAATTGGGTTTTCAATTAAATAGGATGTTCTACAACTAATCTGGTTTCTATGATTGTATCTATGTAATATATTGATGGAATTTAGTAAATTGCTTGCTGATAGGTTGTTTTTTGAAGTAATAGCTTGGAATCTGGTTACTGAATTCAGAACCATTGTTCATGACCTAGGCTATGCTTGTTATTTTGTGATTTTTGTTATTTTTATAGGTTTCTCCTTTTATGCTGTTGAGGGTAGCTAAGAAGTGCAGGTTGTGGTGAAATTACATATGGTTGTACAAAGGCTTTGATGTCCCGATTCTTTTATTTCTCTCTTTATTTATTGTATCATAATGGAATTGTTATAGCATATGTGGCTCACTTTTGTTTGTCTAATCAATAGAGCTAAAAGTGACTTGAATCACTGAAGATGATATAAGTAGTAGACCAAGGAACACAATCGAAGGATGTTGAAATATTTACGACATATACTAAACTCTCTCTAATTGTGAAGCTTGCTTCTTTGAAGCTGAAAGCAATCCTCTGATGGAAGAGAATTAATTGTTTCAAAGGAATGCTTGCAAATTTGTGTGTGTTCCTGTGATTAGATTTGTATTATATTTTCTTCTTGCTTGGGTTGTGAATCTGAGGATAGGTAATGTTGGCAAAGGTCAGAACTTTTTACTGCAATTTCTCTAGGATCATTCTCAATTTGTCTTTGGGTGTTTGACGTTCTGAATTTTTACAAACCCGGATAACTCAACGTGACCCGAAAGTTGATCCGATAACGGATCCGGAATGCGGAAGCGAAAACAAAACACAGAGTCTATGAGGATATTCGGTATCCCTAAGATACAAACTTGGCTTCCCATGAAGTCACGGAACCAAAAGAAAACAAATGCGGAAGCAAAAAGGTGAAAATAGACCAAGTATGCCCCAAGGGCAAAATGGTCATTTCACATGCAAACAAAGTCTCAAGAGATGTACGTCATCTCTAAAACACAAACATGGCTTCCCATTAAGTCACGGAACTTAAAAGAGAACAAAATGCAGAAGCGACGTTTTAAAAACAGACAAGTTTAGCCCTAGGGCCAAAATCATAATTTTCAGAAAGTTATGGGTGCTACTGAGCACACCATTGGATAGACAACGAAAAATTAATGAACTTAGGTTCAAAAATTACTTGATTCGAAGTCTGGACGGAAGAGAAAAGTCAAAGTGAAGAATGGGTGTCGTCGCGGCCGAGGATGGCACCATGATAAGCCCCATGCGCGCCCCCCGCGCGCGTGCGCTAAATTAATTTTTTTAAGCTTGAGATGAGTCAAACAGTTTATATAAAGCAATAGATTCTCTTAAACCAGTTAACGAAGCCTAGTGCTTGCTCAGAAGAGCTGCATGTACAGGTGAAGATAAAGTAGGATTGTTACATAGGCGTGTTGAATGTTCTCTAAGACTTGTAAAAATTAAAAAAAAGTGAAAAATGAATGTTCTTTAATGATGCGATGACCCAAGATTTTCCTTGTGTTTGCTTTTTAAACAATTTCTTTCACAAATACTTGGGAAAGAAGTTTATTAAATGCTGCTTGATTTGTTTATTTTTTATTTATTGTTCATTTTTGTTATAATTCTTGTAGGAGCAATGATCAAGCTATTTAAAGTAAAGGAGAAGCAGAGAGAACTTGGTGAAAATGCAAATGGGAAGCCACCAGTCAAGAAGCAAAGTGCTGGGGAATTACGTCTCCACAAAGGTTCCTCTTATAAATAGTGATAATTTCTCATCACTTATTTATTTATTGTTCTTGTAATAAACATGTGTTCTTTTATATAGATTTATTAATTCCAAGTTTTTTGAACATTTAGTAGCAGTTAATTTTGTATGGTATTTAAGCAGTTGTAGTGAAAGTGTTGTATTCGATGAGGAGTTCAATTTCTTGATTTGCGTTACAATTTAGATAGCATTCAATAAATTTTTAAAAGTATACTAGCCAAATAAGTTTTCTAGTCCATTTTGCAGGGATTCCATGTGAGGTGTCTTTTATCTGTTTAAACAAACGATATCTAAAGAAGTCATATAGCTATTTAAGATTGTGTTTTACTAAGAAAACAGGCAGTGGGAATTAGGCGAACGGATTTTCTTACCCAAAGAGGAGGGATTGAGCTTTGCAATTTTGTTGGATATTGTTGGGAATATTATGTTTGTTACCTTTAAGATTGGGAATTGTCATTTTAAGTATAAGTGAGAGGTTGGATTAAAGGATTTGGAAATTGTAGATTACATGCTCTCAAAGGGGTCTTTCAAGGACATGTTGGAACATTAATAAGGTTCACATGTACATGGAAGTGTATTGGGATAGTCTTACTGAACAAATCTTGAAATAACTGGAATATAATTCTATTATCAACTTATTTTCCACTGCATGGCCTGAATAAAACATAAACCTAATCAAAATTTCCTTTTGTTGTCTACTTATAAAAAAAAAAAAAAAAAAAAAAAAAATTCCTTTCGTTGTCTTTTGCTGGGAAATTTTCATTTGTTGTCATAATTCCTGTGGATGAGGATTCATCTTGCTTTCTCATTTTCAATGCTCATATCATCAGATGTAATTGTATTTTTTTTTTTTTTGGGAATTTTTTACCTTGTAGATATAAGTGAACTCAACCTACACAAAACATGTACCATATCATTCCCTAATGGGAAGGATGACTTGATGAACTTTGAGGTTACAATTCGTCCGGATGAAGGATATTATTTGTAAGTAATGCTTTCCAAGTATCTTTATAGTTTGTTATGAATTAGACAACTATGCACCACTGATATATATGTTTCTCTTCACTCTTCTAATAGTGGTTCATTGTCTCTTGTGCAGCAAGATATGGGTTTTGATATAATTTTTCTTTTTTCTTTTTTCTTTTTTATTTTTTATTTTATGCACACACACATGCGCACACACATATAATATTGTGGAATGCTCTATGGCCCATGGGTTTTCTAATTCATTTAACTGGACACTCATTCTCTAGAGGTGGCATATTTGTGTTCTCGTTCCAAGTTTCTCCTATCTATCCTCACGAGGCACCAAAAGTCAAGTGCAAGACAAAGGTTTGCAAAAACTTGTATTTCAATTTTTCTTTACTAATTTGTTGAGATTTCAGTAAATCATTTATATGGGTTGGCTATCACTAATTTAACATCATATTATGGTTGGCTATCACTAATTTAACTTCATATTTGCAGGTTTACCATCCTAATATCGATTTGGAAGGAAATGTATGTCTTAACATTCTTCGAGAAGACTGGAAACCTGTCCTAAATATAAATACCATCATTTATGGCCTGTATCATCTATTCACGGTATTTCTTCTTCTGGTGCTAAGCCATTGTAGATCAGTGGATTTATGATATTATCTAATTGTGGCTTTTTGTTTAGGAACCCAATCATGAGGATCCCCTCAATCCAGATGCAGCTGCGGTGTTGAGGGATAACCCCAAGATGTTTGAATCCAACGTGAGGAGAGCAATGGCTGGTGGGTATGTGGGACAGACTTTCTTCGCTCGATGCATATAGTATCTGAAGGCAGCATCAAGTGTTCATTTAGTTAAAACTGGTGATGCTTAAGGTCAGAGTTTGTACATTTGGATGCAAGATCATCTTGTCTTTCTGCAGTACAGATGATTGGGTTACAAATATCTTTGAATTTATGTAACTGGCATGTGCCTGAAAATGTTTGTATGCTGTTATAACATTATGTTTGTTTGTTTTGATGAAATAATTATGTCAAACTGAATTTGAGGAAGTCTATGATCATTGCTGTTGATTCAAGTTGTGTAATTGCATTTGGTTCTTCTGAGTGATAGGTTTTTACTATTCAACAAACACTAATATTATTTAGTCTAAATTGATTAGATACCCACCAATGCTTACAAGTGTCCAGAGTTTGTGTAATTGCATTCAAGTTGTGTAATGGCATTTGGCTCTTCTGAGTGATAGGTTTTTACTATTCTACTTTTAGCAACACTTCATTAATTTAGTAGTTTAAATTGATTAGATGCACACCTATTCCTATGCTGTACGGATGTTTTGTTCTTTTGGGGACCGTAACCTATTCTCATTTTGTGCCGGGGATGGTTATGGAATCCTATTCCTAAGATCAAAAGTCAACTCTAAGCTCTGTTGATGGATTGATTTCCTTCAAGTGCCAGAAAAGTACCTTGTCCGGCATGGAGAAACACGCCTTATGGGTTGGATCTTGCTTTTGAAAGGTTCGGAAGCTGAGTGAGAGGTAATCACATTTGGTATACCTTCTTCTAAATTGCCATGGCCATGTGACTCTGTGTACTCACACTTGTAGTGATAGAAAGATGTTGTAGGTGAGGGAAGTGCCGCATCAGGTTGTGCTACTGATTGTTCAAGGTTAATCTCCAACTGATTCAGCTGTCATGGTATTAAAGGGTCTTCTTAATGTTGCACATTTGAAGAGCTACATGTACAAGTTTATGTTCGTTCTAATTATTATGGAAAAAAGAAAAAAAGAATTGAATGTTCTCGATAATGCCTTTTGAGCAAAATGTGACCTTATAGTTGTTTCTTAAGCTGATATTTTGTTTGGTTCCTTGTTTATTCTGCTTGGTGAACAAGTGCATTTGCAGTTTCATGGAGATATCATCAACTCATGGTCGGGCGGGCCTTTGGTTTCAAAGGTAAAAGAAAAAAATTGCACAAATGCTGGTATGTAATCAAATTTACTTCTTTGTATAGGATTGGATTCTCATTTTCTTTTTGCTCTTAGTTTTCAGCATTCTTTATTTAGGTGATTACTACTGTACCTCTGTTTAAATTGTTTAGGTGTTTTCACAAGTATTTGAAAGAGCTATATTGCAATAATGGACTCTATTGGATAAACTACATGAAGTCCTGACCTAATTCACAACATTATATCTAGTTATGGATGCATATTCTTCGTGTGGCAAACGCCTTTCTATTTCTTTTCAACCGGTCCTTGTACTGAAATCTTGGTGCAACATTCTCTCTCCTATGATAGCCATTGTAGCTCCCGACCGAGCGATTACTGTTTCATGTCATTGCTGGATTTGTGTGATCAGCAAGGAATTACATATAAGTAGCTGATTTAGGCAGGAGAGCGCGCAGCGCGCAATGCACTGACTGCCGCTCTCCATAGCTCTGATTGGTACTCGTCCCTTTTGACATAACCATTGCATTCTTGGCATCTGAAGCATGTTACTTGCATGCATGAAGAAACAACAATGTGCCTTGGGCAGTG
>JAOTQH010000040.1:6465015-6478971 GCA_025631255.1 Cornus kousa
ATTTGGTTCCTTTCAAACTTAGAAGTACAGCTGAAATCTCTAACTACTATCTTTGTTTTTGAAAATAACTAACAAATGTGTTTTCTGGTCTTCCTTTATTGGCAATGAAATGGAGCACAAATGAAAAGATAATTTACTGTCAATGCCCTCACTTATGTTTTTGAGTTGGTGTTTTAATTGATGGGTTTAAGGGTCATGTTTTCTCTATGCAGATGGGAGCTTGAGCACAGTAGAAACTTTACCTTCTACTGCTTTATGTGGTATCAAACACTTGTTACTCGGGGGACAACCTCTTTTAATATTAGGAGATGCAGAACCCACTGTTATCATGTACACCTATTTGTATAACTTCGCAAAAGGAAGGGAAGATTCGGGAAAGACTTTGTTCTTTGCTGTAAAACTAATTTTACTGTAAAATCATTAGTCATTCTAATTGATCATGCTCTCATGAATAATTCTAGAGTTATCCTATAACAATGAAAAGAAAGGAAAAGAGAGGGAGAAAATGTGAGTACCTGAAAATACAGTCGTGAGACTGCGACGAGGTAATACCGGAACAACCCAGTAGAAGTATGTTAGTTTTAAGGTAGCTTGCGGGATGGTGATGAGGGAGGCCCTCAGAAGAGAATATTTTGTTTTTCATTTATTTATTTATTTATTTATTATTTTATTTTTTTCGTTCCCTTTTTCCGTCTAACTCTAAAATTACCCATTTTAAAAATATTCTTTTTTGTACTACAGCATGGGTACAACATAAACCCATTTACTGCAAAGGATCTCAATCCCCTAAATTAAACGTATCTTTTCCAGATTTAACTTTTTAAAATGATGGATTTTAATAATTTTTTATTGTATTATAAGTGAATGAATTATCAAATATATCCGTAATGGGTCCAGATAGTTTACTTTATATATCCATAGTAGGTCCAGATGAATTTTAATAATTTTTATTTTATTATAAGTAAATAAATTATCAAATATATCCATAATAGGTCCAGATAGTTTACTTTATGTATGCATAGTAGGTTCAGACAGTTTACTTTTTATATGTTGAATACAAAAAGGTTAAATTAATAATGTTACGAAAAATAATATTTTAATTTTTTAAATGAGATATTTATTTTAGAATAATCAAAAATCAAAAGGTAGATATTGAAATTGGAATGGAGGAAGTAGGAGACAGATAGAGTATTAAGAATCAAATTTCCAAAATGGGACATTTATATTCGAAGGGTGGGAGTAATTACACTTTTTTATATCAAACTTTTAATACTACGTTGTATTTTTTTTTATAAAAAAACAAAAATCATATTATGCCTGTATATATCACATTTTGTCAACAGCAACATCATGATTTAAACAGTTCTACTGATCGCGCGTGTTCCCACTCATGTATCAGTCAAGAGACTGGAAGTAGTAAATTTGACCGTTGATATAACAATTCCTTAGACGACAAATTACTTGCCTTATTATATATAGAGATATACACGCGGCAAGCTTTCCTCGTTATCAACAATTTGGTGTCAAACCATCTATGCCCTTGCTTTCATACAAAACTAAGTACTAATCATATGGCCTTGTCTTTTCAAAATTACCTCCAAATTTTATATTTCAATTTTTTTTTTACTAAATTCTAAAATTTTAAAACAAATATTAAATTATAAAATTAATTTATATAATTTAAATAAAAAGAAAAATATATTTTATTGGCGCTTTATAAAATATTATTTTTGTGTATTAATATTATTTTTGTGGGTTAAAGTAGTCATGAATCCTACACAAGCATTTTGAATTATGATTTAAATTCTCACTATTTATAATTTAATTCTGCCACTTTCATACTCCCATTCTCAAATTCGATCTCGTTCCCACTTTGCTTTATGTGACTTAGTTCAAACCAAGCATTATAATCATTTGATATAATTAAAGTCTAAAAAATGTAGTTATTATTCAACTATTTTCATGGTTGGTGTGGATAAATCTCATGCTACTAATAAGCAAACTATGACAGTTATAGAAACTAAGAGATTCCTTACAAAGTCCCTATTTTTTTTAAAAAAATCTAGTACTAATTTGATCGCCTAAGACCCTTTGTTCATAATTTAAACTCATAATGCCACATCCATTAATTAACTAAAAACTTAAATTAAATTAAGGAATACATCTATAAAAAAAATTGTATATCAGTTTTAAATTTATAATTACAAAATTTCAGTAGGTTATAAATGAAAGATTCATTTAGAAACAAAAAATTTCAAAATTCAGTAGCCTAGTCAGTAGATTGTTCAGCTCCAACAAGTGTAATCATGTTCGAATACCCCCTCCTAATTTGCAAGGGTAAAAAATAAATAAATAATAAATAAAAATCTCCTCTCCTTTACGAGGATAAAAAATATATAAAATAAAATAAAATAAAAATTCGGACTGAAGGGTAAATTTTCCTTTGTATCAGATCTACCCTCTATCAAAGTTTAGACAATCAGTCAATCAATCATGTATTCCTAACATTTTGAAGTGTCTGTGTCCATATACATATTAACATTCCCCAGAATAAGCTTTATCTGTGTCTACTACTGTCTATTTACATCAGAGAGAGAGAGAGATTACAGAGAGAGACAAAGAAGGAGAGAGAGGGGGAGATTCTTCTACACTTCCAACGAGGGGAAGCGTATTCCTCGTGAATACTACTTTCCCTGCAACGCAATACCCACACCCCCTTCCCTCTGCACCTGAGACCCTGGTCTGTACTGTTATATATAGAGATAGAAAGAGAGAGCGTGTAAGTTTTAGAGAGAGAGGGAGAGAAATGGTGTGGGACGGAGCTGGATCATCGTCATCAGCTGCAGCAGCTGAAGCAGGGAGGAGGAAGCCGTCGTGGAGGGAGAGAGAGAACAACAGGAGGAGAGAGAGGAGGAGGAGAGCCATAGCTGCCAATATATACGCGGGTCTGAGGGCTCAGGGCAACTTCAATCTCCCCAAACACTGTGACAACAACGAGGTCTTGAAAGCTCTCTGCGCTGAAGCTGGTTGGGTCGTCGAGCCTGATGGCACCACCTATCGCAAGGTACCCTTTTCTTCTCTCTCCTCGTCTGTGTTTTTTCATTTTTCTCTCTCTGTAAATATATATATGTATATATGTTCTGCATGCATCTATGTGTTCTTTGTGATCTGAATTACGTGGTTTCTGCTTGATCTCGTTTAGATCTGAAGAATTGGAGATGGGTTTTTTTTATTTTGGATCAAATTGTAATTTTCTTATCTATTTTAAGGGGCTGGAAAATTATTGATGAACTCTGTATGTGTTTGATTGTATGTGTGTGTGTGTTGGAGGGGAAGGGTTGGGTGGAAATCATACTCCAAGTTGTTCAATTGTTGTTGTTTTTTCAGTTTTAACTGTGATTAAAAAAAAGGTTAACTGCACTGTTATCAGGCACAATTTTAGCAATTTACTGAATAATTTATTAAGTTACTTTCTCCTAATTCAAAATGAGTTCGTAGCTCAATTGGCATGTTAAAGTGAATTGTTTATGAATTTTCCTTGTTAGTTCCCCAAAATGGAAAATGTTGCTGAAACTCATATGGCAATAAAAGTTATCCCAATAATTTTTTTTTTCAATTTCATGTCTTAAATCTCAATTTATGATTGACTGGAAGTGTGGTGTTAACATAATTGTGATCAATTTGCAGCTAACTCAAGGAGAATTTTAGTATGTGTTTATGTATTCACTCACTTTCACCATCTAAATGCATTTGATTTAATTTCTTGTAAAACAGGGAAGCAAGCCACCTCCACATGAGATGGGAGGCACTTCAACCAACATAACCCCAAGTCCACCATCATCATATTTCCCTAGCCCAATTCCTTCTTACCAACCTAGTCCCTCATCCTCTTCCTTCCCAAGCCCATCCCGGCTCGATACCAACGCATCATCTCAGGCATTTGCTTTCCTCCGCAATGCCATTCCTTCATCTCTTCCACCTCTCCGAATCTCAAACAGTGCCCCTGTAACCCCACCCCTCTCTTCCCCAAATTCTAGACTTCCTAAGCAGACCTTCAATTGGGAGTCCATTGCCAAACAATCTATGGCCTCCTTGAATTACCCATACTTTGCCGCGTCTGCCCCAGCAAGCCCAACTCGGTGTCAGCGCACTACTCCGCCCACAATACCCGAATGCGACGAGTCCGACACCTCCACTGTTGATTCCTGCCAATGGGTGACCTTCCAAACACTTGCGCCTGCCATGGTTCCGACTTCCCCAACCTTTAATCTTGTGAAACCTGTGGCTCAGCGAATCTCCCCCGAGGATGCAATCACAGAGAAGGGGAGAGGTCCTGAATTCGTGTTTGAGAGCCTTCCGGTGAAAGCGTGGGAAGGAGAGAGGATTCATGAGGTGGGATTGGACGATTTGGAACTCACACTTGGAAATGGGAAGACTCAAATTTAAGCTTCCAAGTTTGTTCAGCTAGGTGTGGAAGTGCATTTTCAGTTCTGGAGGCATTGGTTTTAGAGGTATAAGATAGTAGTTGCACAAATGCAGGTCTTGAACCAAAATTTGCTTTCCATTGAGGAATTGAATTTTCATATGTTTCTCCCCCTTACATTTTCTCTTCATTCAATTACTATGGTACCCTCTTTAAATTGTTTAGGGTGTTTGTAGATACTGTGTTCTGTTTTTCATTGGGATCAGGGAGTTGATTGCCCATTGTAGACTTTGTGGGTTGAACCACAAAATTGAACCATTTGACAATACTTTTAAATTAATAGATGCATCTTCTTTAGTACTTGGCAAACTTTTGTGTGTGTGTGGTGGTGGTGGTGGTGGTGGTGTTGAAGTGATCATTGAACTGGATTCGAAATGGATTGAGAAGTCTGATTGTGTGTGAACTTGATTTGTATGATTGTGGCTTGCAAATTAAAGTTTTCATCTTTTGGACTTTTTGGCCCCTCTAGTCAGGTGGGGCCCACTAAAGGTAGCTGGCTTATTAATGGCATGCTTTTGATATGTCTTATATTCATGCACATACTATCTTTTTCATGTATTAAACAAAGAGGAAAAAACAATGAGTGTCATGAACTTACTTTTTTAGGGTGGTTGTGTTTTGTGTAGCAAGGCCATTCTTTGTTGTCTTGATGGAGGGACCTGCTCTTATCAACACCTCTAACAACCAGGGCTTTTCATTCTTGTAGTTATATGGGGGCATGTGGCTTCTATCAACCTGTCAATTTTAGAACTTTCTCATTCTTTCAATGTATCCAAACACCTTCAACAGATTGTTCCTCCTCATCAATCATCAAGTTGTTGATTGCTTGAAAAAATAGTAGTCTTCTGTTTATTTAAACAAGTTTCTCATCATGTGATCCATTCTTCTTTTATTTATTTATTTTTTATTATAAACTATAAACAAGTTTCTTCTTTTGGTTAATTGATTTTATTTGAACAATTTATTCTTCCTTTTCTTCTTGGTGATTGTATATCCATCCAAAGAGGTAGGTTTATTTTCACTTATTTTATCAATAACAAGTACTACTGTTTTAAATTTT
This sequence comes from Cornus kousa, assembly GCA_025631255.1. Lineage (NCBI taxonomy): Eukaryota > Viridiplantae > Streptophyta > Magnoliopsida > Cornales > Cornaceae > Cornus > Cornus kousa. The sequence goes on from JAOTQH010000040.1 coordinate 6,470,559, forward strand.
TGCATAATATGTTGATTTTCTCTCTTAATTTTTCTTATCATCCCACCTTAGCCATTTTATTTCAAGTACATTGATGTTTTCTTTTCTATATTTTTTAATGTTTATACTTTCTATTTCATATAACTGACCCAGTAAAATCTCTCTATGGTACAGGTTTTTGAAAAAAAAAATTTGTCTTTGATACATCATCTGTGAAACAATATTTTGTACTAGTGACATGAAGATCATGCCTTGTAGAGAAGTCAAAAAAAAAAAAAAATGTTGTTGAGGAATATTTACTAGAGCTTTTCACTTAATTGACTCGGGAATATTGGCTTAAAAAAAAAATAAAGGTAATATCAAGGATATTTGTTGATAAATGGTAGAACTTGTTAATAATAAAAGGTTCTACACACAACACCAATCTTTTAGTCTAAATGATATGATCTATAATGTGCTTGCTTTAACTTTCCAAAAAGAAAAGAAAAACAAAAATAAATAAATAAATAAACAAAAACAAAAAAACTGGTGGAATGCTGCCATATAGAAAATAACCAAGTCAAAAGAAAATAACCAAGTCAAAGAGAGGTTAGAGGTTCGAACCTCAGTGGAGACAGTGTGTGTGAGTTTCTCAACTAGAAATAAATAAATAAATAAATAAATAATGCCAAAAACTCTTTGCAGCATGATTTATGACAACAAAACTTCGTCAACAAGAAAAAAATTGTATTTTTTTGTGTCAGTGAGAATTTTATTACAGTTAAAGAAAGTTCAGTATTGAGTACAGAAAGATTTACATAGGCTGAGACCTGTAATGAGAAATCTCTAGGAACATGATTAGCATCTCTTCTTCCAACATTATTTAACCATAAAAAGTTCTAATTGGAGTACCCCCACCCGTACCACTCCCATGACGCAGGTGAGTCCGTCCAAGTACCAAACGTCCGTCCTACCATCCAACTGCATTATACCAGTATGGCCTTCCAACATCGAAGACAAGCAAAACATAACAAAGGTCCTTCATATCATCCAACTGCGCTACGCTTGCAGGCCTTCCAACGTCGAAGACAAGCAAAACATAAGAAGATAAGCAAAACATAACGAAGGTCCGTCCTATCATCCAACTGCGCTACGCCTGCGGACCTTCCAACATCAAAGACAAGCAAAACAAGCATGCACTATACGGAATCAAAAGAGGAAAGATAGGTCTTGTGGATGAACAGACAAATGAAGAAAGTATGCTAAGTAAACAACTAGAACAAACACCATCTATAATCTATCTCAGCTTTTCACATCTCTTACTAGTAGTATCTTTTCACTATTCGACTGCTATGATTAGTGAGGTCTCATATATTGCATGGCGATTCAAGCATCAGAAAGGATAGCATTCTCCACAGCTTTACTTGGTACCTCTTTCGCCTCCGGCTTGACAGTACCATTGCATTCTTGGTATCTGAAGCATGTAACAAGATGATCATTAACCAACCCTGCTACCTGCATGAATGAATAAACGATAATAGGTCCCACGCAACGGAAGCCTCTCTGCATCAGATCCTTGCTTATGAGTTCTGCTTTTGGTGTCCGAGCAGGAACTTGGCGTGCATAGCGGAAGCCATTTCTTAGTGGCTTGTTGTTTAAAAATCCCCAGCAGTAGCTGCTGAAGGAACCAAATTCCTGCTGAACCTGCAAAGGAATAGAAAATCAAGTGGCAACAACATAAAATTTGAGTATACACTCGGCAAATCAGACGACAACACTCTAATTTTGGACTAATATTTTGAGTTTAACCTCTTCTGTTTTACTACAAAATAATCCTATATTTAGATTCAAACCAAAATTGCTTATTTCTGAAATAGATACTCAAAACAAAATTTAACCCTAATCAACAAAGATGGGAGTTTCCCCTTTCTATGCCTACAAGAATGTGCAGTCATAAAAATCAATATATTATTCATGAATTCAAGCTTGAAATTGAAAATCATATGCTTAGCCGCCCACTTATCATGAGCATAGGTTGGAAGGATTGATGTCTTGACCTAAATTCTATTATTACCTTAAGCATCTGGTTAGCATTCTCCACTACTGCACGGAGCTTTGGTTCAGACAGCAATGTGCTGCAATTTGCTTTCAGTGACAGCATCTTCTTCTCGTCAAACTTCGCAATCAATGATGGGTCGAAATTGTCAAATAACTTCCTGTCAAAGAGGTTTAACAAAACGTCAAATATGCATTTTAAGTTGAAGCAAAATGTATAGAGGATGAAAGATAAAAAATACCTGAATATCTCTCTCTTCTTGAGAATCGCTGGCCAGGTGAATTCTGCCAATGCTTGAGATAAAACAAGTAGCTCAAATAGCTTCCTATCATCATATACCGGAACTCCCCATTCTTTGTCGTGGAAAGAAGTATAAAGCGGGTCTAAAAAGAGTGGGGGGAAGCAGAGGTTAGTTCTGGTGAAGTAATAGCTTACTTGGTTCACTGTCACAAATTAAACAAGGTCATCCGGACACGACATATTAATGAAGTTCAATTCTGAATTTCTAGCATTTTAATTCACAAGTTTGCTATGGGGATTGGACTTGTCATAAGAATCATCATATCATATGAATCACATAAAAGTTAGATTATTCAACAAAGTTCTAAATTGACAGTTTTGCACAGTTCATAGGGAAAAAGGGGGGGAAATAGATGAAAGTTAAGGAAATCAATGCAGACTATTCAAGTGTGAGGAAGACACAAAGGAGTGATTTTCCCAATTATTGTTTATATTCCCACAAAGTGACCAGGCTTATATGGTATGCAAATGTTAAATAGCGAAACCATTCAAACAAAGCCTAAAAGCTTGTGCTTGTCAAATCCACTTGACTGTCACTTTTCAACTAATTGTGATTTAAAAATAAATAAATACTACTATTTAATAAAATGAGAACCGTATAATTCATAGAAAACTCATCATGTTTACAAGTTTAGGAGTGATACCCATTGCTAATAAAATGAGGGATAGTCCTTTCGGATGTTTTGGTCATGTGCAACATACCAACACACTAGTGTAAAGGAATGTTCGAATGCGAGTTAAAGGAGCAAAAATAACAAGTGGAATGCCAAAAGGAGGTTTGAGGCTGTGAAAAAGGACATAATGTCTTGAACTTACCTGGGATTTTGGCTTCAATTGGAGGAGAAAGATTCATGTAGTAGCAAATAGGTGGGATTAATGTTGATTAAGTAGCATTAAGTTGATCTAATTGGGAACCTGTGATATGATTTCTCAAACAAACGGACTAGGGTATTGCCAATACAAACCATCAATTTATAGACATTAAACCATGTCTAAGGAAATGTGTTATGATGGCTTATTTCCTTAGAGGAAGGAAGAGAAATGGATAGAAAGAGGAAATACACGATGTGTTCATTTGATGCCTGGGAATATTGTTATAAAAACATGAGGAAATCATTTTATCCAACCAGACAACCTCCTCTCATTTTTTTAACCCCCTGCTTTCAAGATTCAAATTTACTTTTAGCAACATAATTGCCTCTGACCTCAAATTAGTGTCGAATCACATTTTATGTTGCCAACCATAGACGTGCATTAGCTTATTTATGTTCACCTTTCTCAATAATTGTCTCACCACTTCTTCACATAACTAAGGAGAAATGAATTATGTGGGGGCATCATTGGCATATCTATTGTAAATATGACAATCCTTTTTTTCAACTCAAAAACCACAAATCATATCTCAAGAAGTGCATGGCACTTGCAGCAAATGTCGGTAAACTCACACCAAACCAACACAACCAACATCCCTAATGCAGAAAATACATCAAAAACAATAATTTCTATTCACAAACCATCATATCAAACAAACATAATGTTAAGATAATGAAACTTAAAATGACTTAGCAATGAGATGGTCATTGCTCTGGAGATGTTCTTCCATGCCAATGCTTGCAACTTATTTGGGCTGATTTTAAGAAAAAAATTCCCAAAATCATGCTGAAAAACTACTCGATACGCGCCATAAAGGTGCAAATAGAAATTTGTCCTCATCGGATAGCTTCAGGAAATTAAATGTGCTACAAATTCAGGACACTGTAACACTTGAAATAAAACCATCTAGTTAATAGGCATATTTAAGCCAATTTATCTTCATATTCAGCCTTGGGCTGAACAGATGTTTAGAACAAATCTATTGAAATGTGCTCATAGAGACTCAAAAGGTGAGTAATCGTTTTTTAAAGATAGTTAAAGTCTCCCCCACATGCAAACGAGAGTTAAATGGAAGCATTATCTTCGGAATTCAACTCAGCTTAGATATCATATCAGTATCTTTACGAAGGTTGCACTTCTCTTCACGAACTCATGTATTCATTTCCATCCGATCAACTCAAAGTATAATGATCACACTTCAAACTCAAAGAGTGCAAAATCTCTTCCTTGTAACTTTAATGCTAAAATCTCTTCATGAACCCATGTATTCATCTACATCCATTAACTTACCATTTAATGAACTTAAACTTAATTTATATATAAATACCATATTGAATGAATTAGACAAATTACATCATGCGTAAAACTTCACTAAGCATTTATAAAGTTAGAGTTTAAGATTTCATTAATTTAATAATTAAAACAATTAATTTGAAACATTAATCGCACAATCCTCCAATTGTTCCAAATTATTGTTGTTTTATTGGCCTATTTATTTATTGATTGGCATAGTCTTATGCATCAATTATTATGTTTTCGGACTTAAACCATTCTTAAACCATTACTTAGTGTAAGTAGCCTTGATTACACTATATTAAAACATAACATACTCAAATTCAAGAGCCCAAAACACTCTATAAATCCACAATCACATTCCTTCTAAACAGACCCAGATTGTTTTTTTTCTCATCGTTTCGTAGCTTCAAACCTCTTTTCTCTCTCACCCCCCCACCTCTCTCTCTCCCTACAATAGTCGTCTTAAAAACCCCTCCTTTTTGAGTGACCATCACCATGAATGGCATTGTAAATCATCTTATACTCTATCTCTCTCTCTCTCTCTCTCTCCACACAAAAATGCAGATGAATATATAAAATTATAACATTTTTATAAGTAAGATTTCAATAAAAAGCGCTCCCAAAGTAGAATATGAGAATTCAAGTCCCCATAGGAGCAAATGGATGTGTGAGTTTCTTGCCAAAGAAAAAAAAAAAAATCATTAAAAAGTGCTGAAAGGGGAGCGCTCCCGAGGAACAATTACACAAGAAAATAAGGCCAAAGACCACTATAAGCCATTTAATACAATGTCTTCTTGTCATATATTCTAGTGTTTGAGTATATATATGTAAATACATCATTTGTATTCAGACATGCTGTGATGGGAGAAAAGATAGTTTGGGAGAAAGGGCAGAAAGAATTTTAGTATAGAGAATGGAGTTCTTCCAGTTTATCCTATTCATCTCCCTTGACACAAATAGATGCGTCGCAAGTTCCATATAGAGTAAGAGAGATTTCAGAGAGGATTTAGAGAGTGTGAAGTTGGAAAAAAGGATAGAGGAGGGTTGTTAACATAAAATATGGTGAGTGATCCCATAATGGTGCTGATAAAGAGATGGTCGATCTTCTAAGTGTGAGGGAGGTTGGCTAACAAAGGTTAGCGGCGTCAGGATTGCAGCGACTAAGTTGGAAAAAAAAAGTTGGTGAAGAGGTATGGAGGCCTTCCGTTATGTTGTTGTAAAGATCAGTTGAGGATTTGGAGAGAAGGGCAGAGGCGATTATGGTGGTGAAGAGAGAAAATAGAGGGATGCAGAGGATAGAGAGAGATTATAATTTCTTTTAAGAGAGACAACAGTAGTTGTGTCATTTTAGAAGGATCAAAAGTGATGGTTATGTCATTTTTTTCATCCTGGCAAGAAACTCACACACCCACATGCCCCAATGGAGACTTGAACCCTCAACCTCCTACTTTGGGAGGTAGAGGAGATACCACTTGGCTACACAACCCTTCGTATTAAATTAGAAATCTTAAGGGAGGTGTGAGGACCTACCACCATAGTCAACATATTCGTCCCTATCGGTTCCCCCTCATGGCTTTGAAACGCGTAAAAATATATGGCGTACAATTCAACCTTGTACTCTCAGCAACTTCTGTCATCCATGCGATGTGATCCAAAGCCAATGCAACAGGAATCAGAGCCAATGCCCCACCGGAAGTTTGCAACTTGAGCCATGCACGTGGAGCAACCTCTTGACTCTCATGAGAACACCTGTGTACGGGAGTGTGGTGGACACCTGTGAATGGGATCTCATATCGCTTTAGGAGACAAAAGTTGCTAACCAAACAAAAGCACTAACCAACTAGGGATCATGGTCATGCGTAAGACCAGATGGACAGACGTGGTTGTTTAAAGTTTATGGTCTTGCGTGGATAGCTATGATAGTGGCTATTGAGGTCTTTGTCCATTGATGACTGCATTGAGTGTGGGGATCAAAATAGTGTTCTTTGCTCTAGTAAAGACTCAATTGAACAAATCAAGGATTCAAGATTGAAAATTTGACAGCTAGTTGAAGGCAATAAGACATTGCACTGCAAGTCCAGATTTGCCACACAAGGTTGAGAGGAAACTAGTTGAAGAGGAAGAAAACAGTGGGCCATTTGACAAGAGGTCAAATTTTCCTTTAAGCATTAAAAGCTATCTGTTCAACTCTTACACGCGCATTTCTATAGAATAATGTTGTAAAAAGGTTGTTCTCTTAACAATAGCCCTAAGCTCTTTTTATTAACCAAACAAACAAAAAGGTGTTCAAGGTTTGTGAATGAAAAAACAAAGTTAAAAAGAATTTTATTTGACGAGATCATGACTCTACTCAATAGAGAGACCTCTTGATATCGTTACTCTATTTTTATGTAATGTGGGATTAACAAAAGTGAGGGCTGATTTTTCTTCTAATATGCATCATTTAATGCTAGCCTCCTTATTTGGCCACCACTTGCTGAAGACATTCTTACTTTTTGATAAATACATACACATTAGTTCTAAACCTCCCAAATTTTTAGTTTTACCCTTTGTAGAAATGTTTTAGAATCGAGAGGATTGAGAATTAGTCAAACTAAAACCAAATATATAAAGCATAAGTTTAGTAAAGATTCGGGCATTAGTAATATGATGATAGCACTTAAAACCAAAAGATCACTCAAAATAACCATTTTCGTTATCTAGGATCGACAATACAAAATGATGGAGAGATAGATAGTAATATAACTAGTAGAATTGGAGCTGGTTTGACAAAATGGAGACAAGATACAGAAATACCATGTGATAAAAGAATAATATATAGGCTAAAACGAAAATTTTATAGGACCGTCATTAAACCAACTATATTGTATGGAGCGGAGTGCTAAGCCCTAAAAGAGAAACAAGAACAACACCTTCATGTTGCGAAAGGAAATGAAAATGTCAACATGGATGACTGGAGTACCTAGAAGAGATAATATCCTCAATTAAAGTGTGAGAGAAAAATTAGGTGTAGCACCCCATTGTGTAGAATTAAATTTCATTTTTTATTATTTTTTTTCAATGAATTAGTGAATATTACATTATGAATTGGAATTTTATGTACTTTTACTTTCAATTAAACTTCAAAAATCTTGTGTAGAATTTTTTTTTTTTTTTTTTTTTAGATAAGTAAAATATTGTGTAGAAATTATGTTATTATTTAAAAAATTTTGCAAAAAAAAAAAAAAAAAAAAATAAAAATAGAAGTACCATTAAAACAATCAGTTAAAAATATCATTTATAATTATGAATATATATATATATGTATATATATATCATTTATTTTATATTTAGAAAACAATATTTGAATAGTTTTTTTATCCTTTTAAAAAAATAGACTAATTATTTAACCAAAAAAATCTAAAATATGTTTGGATTCTTAAACAAAATAAAATCAGAGAACATATTAATTTTTTTTAATAGAAATTATAGCTACAAAATTTTAGTTCTAATTTGGTAAGGGCATAAAAGAAAGATGGTTGGATCTAGAACTGATGTGAAAAATATATCAAAAAAGAAAAAAGACTTAATGGTTTTATTGAAGGGGAAAATATTATTTAACTGTAATTTTCTTTTATTATTCCACTAAACATTTAATGTGATTGGTCCACATCACTCCAGAAGGTTAACAAAATACAATAAAATCGTGTGTGTAAACATCCAGAGATGACAAAAATGGACTGATTCAGAAGACTAATTTTGGTATCTGAGCATAGACTTGGTCCTCAGCCTAGACTTCCCTTCATTGCAAAGGCCAATTTCAGGTGCACACAACAAAGAAAAAGATAAAATAAAATAAAATAAAAATAAAAATAAAAAGAAACTCACATAAATTTTAGTATAACACAACAGCTGAACATAGATACTCCCTACTAACACTTGATGTGGTCC
>JAOTQH010000040.1:6498915-6516811 GCA_025631255.1 Cornus kousa
AGATTAAATTTGTTATTTTACAATCGCGTTAACGCAGACATGAATATTGGGGCAATTTGATCACTTCTTAAAATGTAGAAAATGTTCAGAAACAAATTTGAAATTTATGATCAAAATTTAAAAATTGTGGGAGTTTTATGGAATTAGCCCTAATAATAATAAGTGGCATGGTTTGTATTCGACTATTCGTTGCATTGCAAAAGCCCATTGTGAAAACAAAACAAAAAATGAGTCCATTCCAAATTCCAACCGTACCAATTATTTCTTAATATTTTTGCCTCTCTACTCCTCAATTATTCAACCCTGATTCAGGTTAATGAAAAGTCTAGGGTTCAAGTCCGGATCGTTTTTGATTCCCGCGAAATTTGAAAGTTCAAGTTTTGGATCTTTGCTCCTCTATGGTTCGACTCAAACAAACCGACTCAAAACTTTCCCGCCTTTCCGAGAGTTGAAGGTGGAATACAAGCATAAAACCACCATTCAGATTGCTTCCTAACATTTCTGGCTCCCTCTCACTGCAATTCTACATAGTGTGAATTCTTGCTCTCCAAGTAAGTTTTATCCTCCTCGTCTATTAATTCTCTCGTTTCTCGAATTTACAATTAATGTTGTCAATGTTTCAGCTCTGCAACTTTTTCAGCAATTAATCTAGATGGTTTTGCTTATGATAAATCAGGTCAGTAGTGATCAAATTACATGATCTTATTCATCTTTAATTATTAATTATATATCTTCCTTTCTAGATTTATGGTCTTCAAATCTTCATTTAATTTATAACCTTCCAAGAGTTTATTTCTATGAACAATGTTATATATATAAGTCGAGTCAGCTTGTATATCAATTTTCTTTCTCCTATTTAGAACTTGCTTTTCCATTATGATGGTTTCTCTCCTAATTATTTTATTTTATTTTATTTATAAATTTTTTAATCTATTGGTACATAAGAGAAGAAATTTAGGAATTCACATTTTTTTTTTTCAATTTGATACCGGATGATAAAAGTTCATCTTGTTTTGATTTTGTACTTGGATTCGGTTATTTAGTTCTTTTTCTTTTCTTTTTTCTTGTTGGTACTCACACACGCATGCTTCTACTAAGACTCGAACCTGACTTCTCTTTGAAAAGTAGGAGCTTGGTACCGTTAGGCCACTGCGTGTTGGTATAGTTCTTGTATATATAAGCATCTAGATCTAGTAGATAAAACTTAAAAGCACAAATTATATAAGCACAACTTTTAATCTGAGAAACCATTAGAAAGGGATTAATAACATGACTACTCGAGTTAATTTTTTTTGCATTTCATTGAACTGATTCAACATACACTAGGAGAACAGGATAAAAGAGAATACAAGACCACTTTTACACTGTCCATTTTACATTCTTAATTTCTTATACATATGCTTTTCTTATAAAATTCACCCACCGCAAAGCTCCAATTTTTGCTTCATTGGAGCTTTAGATTCTTCAGAAGCCTGTTGACGAAAAAAAAAAAAACAAATGGTAACACAAAAGCAGCATTAGTTCTTAAAGACAATTCAAAATATTATAATACAGATTATACTTATCAAAATATATATATATATATATTATAATACAGATTAATATTAGATTGAATATATATATATATGAATTGGCCCATGGCATCAACTATACCTTGCACCTTTATCTGGGATGCTATCTTCTTCATGACCAGCCAATAGACACTTCATATTCACAAGTTTATTTCATGATGGTGAATCAAACTTTCAAAATCTCCTTTTCAACGATTTATAATTTTTGTGCTTAAATGAGATAGGTTGAATAATGAATCTGACTTTATTTTCTTGCATATAGTGGCATTCATAACTCGTGCCTAGGTAACATAGCTAAACCTCGTTGGTATAACAACAATTATTCTAAGGAAAATGTTTTGGGAATCCGAATTTGGACTCTCTATCATTGCTCTTAGTTTCAATTATAGATCCGAGAAGCATTCTCATGAGCAAAGCCTGGGGATCAATGAAGGGTTACAAAGGAATGTGCAGACTTAGTAAAAAAATGGATAAAAAATCGGACCCGTCATTGTGAGATCCTTATCAAGACAAGAGACTCCTGCTAAATTATAACTTATGAAATGAGGTGGTCGGAGCTTTCAAGCATAGGACCATGTGCATGTGATCTAAAACAAGTAGGATTAGATTTCATGTGGTTCCTTTTAGGAAGTTCAATATTGTATGATAGATCTTGATAATAAAAAATGACAAAAATCCAATATAATAATATAATATATATGTCTTTGAGAGGGTTCAGAGATTGGTCTTGGCCTTAGCTACCATAAATAGAAAGGAAAACTGACACATAGTACTATAATGGTAAAGTAAATAATAGGTTCTTGATGCTTCTATCTAATCCCATACATAAAAAAATGTTCACACATAATGTCTCCATTTTTGTTTATTGACATGTTTTCAGAGGCCGTTTTGATTAATGTTTTTGTTGGTTTGGAAAAAGATAAAAATTATTGGGAGGAAATGGTAATCATATATATCATCATATACTACAGAAGTAAATATGTGTAATAGAGAAGAAGTGCAACAACTTACTCCAAACAAGAAACAATTGAATCTGAAATGAAAAGAAAGTTATTTGTTGTTAATTGATGATGATGGATTGAGAGTTAGCAGTACCTCTGTTCATGACCAAATCCTCTCCCGTTGCTTCCATTGGCCCGGTAATTGGGTAAAGGTACTTGATCAGATTCTATCTGTATGATATCCCTCACAAGGATTTCATAATGCCTCTTCACTTCCTCCACCGATTTCCCTGCCACAGCCCTGGCCACATTATGCCAGCGGTCAGGGGTGTCCTTGTCATATAAAGCCAGAGCGTCTTCGAATTGCTTGTTCTGCTTTGTTGTCCAGGAGGAACCAGAAGTACGCGAAGAAGTCGTAGAGCTTGATGCCATTTCTCTTTAATTGAGTGAAATTTTGTAGAGTAATGTGTATATCAAGGGTTAGGTAGATGATGGTGAGAAAAGCAAATATGTAACCGAGTTTTGGCGAATTGAGTTGAAAATTTAAGAGAAAAGGAATCCACAAAGGAAAATAAAGAAAGAACGAAAGAAAGAAAGCGAAGGGGTGGTAAGTGAAGGTGATGATGGTATGGGAAACAAACTAGCATGCTAGCTCCCTATAAATAGGAGGAGGAGGTGTTGGGGTGGAGCAAGTTGGCAATATTTTTTTAGACTTTAGAGAGAAAAGTGTGACAAGATGTGATTCTTTTTCATGGGTACCACAACATGAAGCAAGGGTAGAAGCCTAGAAGGAGAATCAGTGAAGAGTATCGAAGGACAAGCTCTTTAGGACTTTCTTGATAAGTCCTTTCGTCGTCTTTTATAATATCATCAGCAAGTGGATTTCCCTAGAATTTTTCTTCAAGCTGGAGGGGATTAGATCCCATAATTCTAAACCTTCCGATTAAGATATATGCGCCAACCAAATGAATTCTTACCTCAACCTAAAAGTACACTAAAATATTCCGTCATCTTTTTTCTGGGATTTGTTTGCCTTTCTTATTACAGCAACTTGGCACAACATGAATTTGCATTTTCCAAGGAGCAGGATGTCATTTTTCTGAAATTGAAAATTTAACATCATGATCATGTACTGCACTTATCAAAGAGGAATGATACAAATTTATCCTTTATTGTTTTGTATCAGCTTCTATATCTTCAGCCTGGTCGTTTCCCGGTTTTATGGAATTTATTCCTTTTTTATTTTTATTTTCTTTTTTTGCTTATGGTACCATTTTTACTTCATTTAAAGTGAATCCAGATGATCATCTAGTGATCACTAGTAGTATGCAAGCCTCCAGTTTGACTGCCTACTGAAAAATGAAATGAGAAATTGTTCGTTGTTCGGTTAGAATCACAATTTACTCCAAAGCTGTTAGAGAATGCCCCAACAATTTATATCAAGCTGTTAACACTCTTCTTCAGGTGCAATTCCTTCTTGCACGCGACGAGTCAAACATACCAAACCAAGTTAAGATTTGTCAGAACCAAATGTTTGATACCATGTTACTTATCGTGAACTCTAAAAGCTTAAGTTATTAGAAAATGGATCCAACAACTTTAATCAAACTATAACATATTCATCTCATCAAAGTAGTATTTATTCACATGGAAGTGGGGATGGCCCAAGTTAGACAACTTGCTTAGTCCTTGGCATGGAGAACTGCCAATTATATGCATGTGGAGGGCCCTGCTTATGGCTGATATTCAGACAAATGCTCTACGAATCTAATTAAAAGGACACCAATTCTTCGGTCTTTAGAATTCTTATCATCTCAAGTCCATCGGATCAGGCTAAGTTAGGTCTATGGTTCCCCACCTTTTCCCCTTAAACTCTGTTCCTTGGCTATGTACTGTGGTCCTTCCCTATGATTAAAACAAGGAAAATGATACAGCCGCCAGACTTTCCGATGTATCCGGCTATTATATGTGAGTAGAGATGACGATCCTAAAACAATCTTATATGAGTAGAGATGACGCTCCTAAAACAATCTTACCTCATTTTTTTTAAATGTTGGATGGTTTTAAAGCTACACTTGTTATTACGTGTCATTATTTAATTAGCAGATGATACCATATCATTGATATTTCCGAGTCATTAAAGTTTTTTTTCCCATTTTGCAGGGCAGCAAACAAAAAAGTATATTGACTTCTAACTAGTTGGAGTACATCATCACCTATGGATGGTCCAATCATGTGGTAGCAAAATCTTGAGAACCACACAAGAGGGAATCTTTTGGGTATAAAGGGTATAAAGGAAAAATGGTAGAAAGATGTGTAGTTGAATCTACATGGGAAAAGAAGTGAAAAAATTCTTTTGTTGATGGAATGTTCCGAGAGATAAGGAGATATTTGAATGAGATGAGGTTCATGCATCAACCAATGGAGTTTGTAGAATTCTGTGATGGGTGGTGGTAGAAATATGCCTTTTCAAAGGGTGAACATGCATGAAATTGAATGATGTATTTGATGACGTAGTATTATTCATGGTTAGATTCGAAAAGATTAGATATGTTCCATCTTTTTTGGAGTCAAATTGAGGGCATAAATAGCTTAGAGAGGGAGAGATTAGATATGTTTCATCTTTTATGGAGTAAAATTAAGGTTATTAGCTTTGGTGTCTCCTAAGGGAGAAGTAAGTTGGTTCTTTTGGTTTTGGGTTGGGTGTAATTCTTGTTGGAATATAATATTCTTCTTTATTTACATCATCCCAGCATCCAATTTAGTGTACTTTATTTGAAAATGCCAATTAAACATTGTTTAACTATGTTATGTTGTGCTTATTATTTTATCTTTTTCACTCTCACAAATTTTTTTCAATGGATGCTCTTCTACACCATTATATTCGAAAAAATAAGAAAGTGAAGAGTGAAGATTCGAATGAAAGTAGATTTTTTGTGAAGGAGAAAAAAAAAAAAAAAAAGAAAAAAGAAAATATAGCCAGTCCAATCCCAAATAGGAGAAGATCAGTATGAAGTCTCTATGTGTGTGTGTATATATATATATTTATTTATTTATCCGGACAAGAAAGAAATACACATTTTTCTGTAATGAGACTTGAACCTTGAGTCTTTTTACTTTGGAAGATGAAAAAATATTATTAAGTTATAACCTTTGGTAATAGTATAATTTATGAATGTTTGGTTAGAGGAAAAAAAAAAAAAGAAAATAAGTTTACTAACATATATTTCATTAAGATGAAAATTTTATATAAAGTTGTAAAATAATTCCATTTATAGTTTAGATAGAAAAAAAATTGTAAGAAAATATTACTGTTGATCAAATTGTCCCTTATTTATATTAAATATAGTAATCGGTATAAATGGATTTGTCTGAAATCAAAATATATTTTTTTTCCTTACAAAAAAAAAAGAAAAAGAAGTAATGTGAAGATCTAAATAAATCATTTTCTAGAACATTCATTAATAGGAATCTTGGCAATTATAGCATTCATTTACACTATGATCCGTAATCCATTTTATTTATAAAAAAATAAAAAGAATCGACATAATTATAAGTTCAAACATAGTTTCTCAAGAATGTAAGGGTCTCGTTTGATTTGTCACTAAATGATTTGTCACTTAAAAATTAATTTTTGGAAACTTTCGTGTAATTAAATTTTTAAAACAGCTTTCAATAATCTGAACTAAATAGAGTTTTTGTACAATTTTTTTTAAATTTTCAGTTCTCTTGAAAAAATAAAAACTATTTTCTAAGTGGCCTAAAATTTCCCAATGGAAAATTGTTATTATTATATTATTTGGAAAATCTGGTTATGAAAAGTTATTTTCTCCTAAAAAAATTATATATATGCCCTTAAATTTAGACTGCTTTCTGTATCAATCTAAGCGGATCATAATTCATGTAATCCAACTCAAATAATTCGGAATCACAGAAGACAAGTAATGACCACCATTCCTCCACGTCGACCAGTAGTTAATAATAATAACAATTATTGAACTAAAAAGAGGTTCTCTTTTAGTCGAGTCGAGCCCATAGGTGAGAAATCTAGCATAGGATGCCTGTGACCGAATCTGGATAATAATATTGTAAAATGTTTTTCTGCACTGATCAAACATTGTTTATATATATAATTGAAATGCTGTTCCTTCACTTTTATTCTTAATTTAGATATCTAAGCCCCAACTTATTTGGAACTAAATTTCTTATTATTCTCATTCCAATTTGGCAGTACGGAATCACTACTCCCAAACATAACCTGAATATATTTATTGCAATACAGCAACAGGTGGTATCCGGCCCCTACTTTTCAAAGGAAGGTTAGGACTTCGAACCTCGATATATATGCAGAAAATGAAGAACTCGTCAAATTCTATTAGTATCTCAATAGTATTCTCCCTTAATGAACTCGTTCAGTCGCTTCACTTCCCCACTCTGCAGCTCCACCACTGCTCGAACAACATCTACAATAGAAATCATGCCTACGATCCTTCCATCGATCACTGGCATGTGTCGAATATGATTATCTGCCAACATCAAGAGATCCATTATTTCCTTCCCGTCGTTTTTCTTGCAAAAAATGAACAAATTCTTGACCCCCTAATTCATAATTATTAGTATTATTTTTACAACATGTATTATAAATATCAATGTACCTGTCATGAGCTGCATTGCCCGAAGAATGTTTGTATCTGATGTCACTGTTATCAGCTTGTTCTGTGGAGGTAAAAATAAGTACAAGGCAAAGTTAGATAGAGAGATAACAGCATCTGTTCTAAAGATCACAAATGCACAAAAACAACCTGCTGAGTCATGATTTCCCCGACGTTTGTGTATTTAGATGATCTATCCTGCGCGACTACCTTCCGTAGATAGTCTGTTTTTCATCCATTCCACCATCAACAATTAGCATAATAACTTCATTCCATAGTTCTTTTATTGCAATCCAATGTTATAGTTTTTAAGGTGCAATTCAGTTGATATGATCTTGTAAAATGTTAATACCCATTAATTCACCTAAAGATTGAGAGGATTACTAAATTTTATTGCTTGTATAGATTGCAAATGATATCTGAATCTAGATTTTATTTATTTTCCGCAGAAAAGTTTTAAAACTAATGTTGTGATGATCATTACCTCTTTCTGTGATGATTCCTGCAATAAGCTTTTGATCTCCTGGTCTTAGAACCACTAAAGATCCAACATTATTCTGTGCCATCTGCAATGAATTGTCATCGTGATCGTGAATGAGAGTTAAATTGAATTCAGTAAGGAAATTCTCTATATATGTGTTTGAAGTGTAGTAGAAACATACATGCTTCACAGCATCATGGACAGTGTCATTGGTATGACAATAGAGCCATGACCCGACCTTCTCGTCTCCCTTAGTCATCAATACTTCTGCAACTGATGTGTTCTCCAATCCCTTCTGCTGCATACCAGTAGAGGAGGTGACACATCCACAACGCGAGAAGACTTTTTTCATCTCAGCTGTATCCCCCATAGGTGAGTGCCTTAGAACTGCAAGCTTAAATGACTCCTGGCAAGACCGTAATGCTCTGCCAAGTCCCTGCATTTTGGCCCTGCTGATTGAAATTAAAGTGATTTCTGTTAACTCATGTTTTTATATTTGATTCAAGCATATACAAAAACTGCATGGATGATATGTATGGTTCTGCATGATTGAGTTGCAATCTTATCCGGTTAGCTAATATATGAAATCAGAAACGGACAACATAGGAGAAGAATCAATCGCCATAAAGTATACTTGTTTTAGGTTTTTTGTTGTGGTTGCTTTGGTAAAAAAAAGGCCTCGATGCTTTATGATCGGGCATGTAACATAGTAATTATGACAAATAATGGCAGTGTTCTTGAAATATCTGCAAATGGGAAGAGCAAGACATGGATCGCTGTTCAGAACACAATTTGCATACATGGCACCGATTTTTTCCTGGACTGCAAGGATGTTAATACTATATGAAGAATGCAGTATGCACATGGATCTGTATACGGTGAAGTCCAAGTGAAAATGACAAACAAAAAAGAGAGAAAAGAAGTGGAAGATTAACATTGTGTCATACCTTGCAAGCAGAGAGAGGTTGAACTTTGAACAGATTGGAAGCTCCCTTGATGGTGAAAATATGGACCGGTCCCCATCAGTGGCAATTCAAAGGAGGCAGAAGATTTCTTGCCTCCCATCTCTTACTTGTTAAGACGTACTTTGTTGTGTTCTTTTCTTGAATAACTCGGCTGACCAAAGGAATATTTGTTGATCACTTTGCTTTTTGTTGTAAGTTGCTTCTCTTGGTGGGTTTGATGTGGAAAGGTAGCTATCTTGAATTCCATAGTTGTTCAACCTCTTCATCCCCATGTAGGGCAAACTGATGCAGGGTATGGAGGGACTCCAAGATACTATTTCTCTCATCATAAATTTGGTATCAACCATATGATTTTATATTAAAGAGAGAGCAACAAGAAGACGATTAACCGGCATGTATGGTGTGGATATAGTAACTATGCAATATAAGTTACCTTCATGCAAAGTAGATGCTTGGAATGCCTTCTGCAGAAAAGCCCACATAGTTGCTCCCATTGTAGCAAGTTCAACGCAATAGCCAAACATCTACCCAGAAAACTCGGACCACATCAGACAACAGTGAAAACCTAAAGACAACTGGAATGAGATGCTAGACCTTCCAATGAAGGAAAACCTGTTTACAGAAGCCCACATACCTGGGAACAAAAGTTGTCCCAAAGAAGCAATCAATAAAATGTAAGAAGACGAGTATACAAGAGTCCCAAAGGCTCTCCAAGGCATCAAACAATAATAACCCAGTTATGGCAAACCTCTTGTAATTTTTTTTTTTGGTAGGCAACTAAAATTTCATTGATGAAAGAACTAATTACATCACTCTAGGGCAGCATACCACCCTTTACAAAGATGTAAAACTTTTCAAGAGGTTAGTCTTTACAATATTGACAGTATAGACAGCCAAATATACAAATCCTAACACAAGAAAAGTAACTATACTTGCTAGCAAAGTCAGCAAAAGAAAAAGCACATCTAGGTTTGTAGCTCCATAAACTAGACAACCCATGAAGGAACTCCTCCATGACACAAAGATCCACCAGCAGAAGGCAACTATCAGAGGCTAGCAACTGAAGAAAGGACCAGGCAAAACGAAAACAGAAGGTCAAACTAACCATAAGGAAAGGAATTGATGTGACTCTGGAGAATGCTCCATTCAGAGCAAAGCCACCTGTTTGGCTAACAATCAGGAATTTGGAGAAGAGCAAGAAATCTGCACCTAATATTGTATCGGATCCTTTTTTGAATACTGACCCCATCAGTATAAACATTGGAGAATATTCTGAAGTCAGTGATCTTTCCTTTGAAAAAATCAGTGAGTTCCCCATTGATGCTGATGGATAAGGAAGTTGAGGCGATGCAGGAGCCGATCCAGTGAATAAATTTAGTTGGGAAGTTCATGTGTTTCAGAATCAGGAGAAAAATCTGCCAATCTATGGTACCATACGTTTTCTTGATGTCGACTCTGAGAGCACACCTAGCAGGGCCACAGCTTCTGTGATAGTTCTTAAACATCTCCTGGCCAATTAGGATGGAGTCAGCAATCTTCCTTCCAGATATGAAAGCTGTTTGGCAAGGAGAGATGCAGTTGTTCAGGATAGGTTTGATCCTTTTAACAATTATTTTAGCAGTGGCCTTATAAATAGAGTTACAGCACGATATGGGCCTGAAAATCTGAAGTTTTGGTTGGGTTTGGGACTTTGGAACAAGAGTGATAGAAGCAGTGTTAATCTCTTTTATGAGCTGCCCAGAGGTGAAGAATGACTTTATTCCTTGGATAATGTCCTCACCAACTATATCCCAAGTCTTTTTGATGAAACCAGCATTCCAACCATCAGGCCCAGGGGCATTGGCATCCTTGATAAAGAAGAAATCATCAGTGAGTATCATCTTATCGTCATCTACTTCTTCCACAAGGTTATTTCTCTATATCGTTTATGGCAGAATACAAAGGCAGACATTTCACTTTCAGATTTCTTGCTGACAGCAACACCAGCTTCTAGCCCTACAACAGAAACAAAAACCTCTACTGAGATCCCCATCACAACTCCAGAAACCCAGCCCACTACTGCATCTCCAGCTAAAAGGCTGCCATTCAGCATTCAGGATTAACCCCAGGTCTCAGTGATCTTGGACGAGAAGCAGGTGTTATATCCAACAAGGCCACTATGTCCAACAGAGAGAACACTTCCTGCACGAAAATATCAGGAACAATGTCTAAATTTTTCCATCAGACTGGGCACATGAAGCATCCCATGGATGAGAATAGAGGAGCATCCAGGCAACTAGGAGCTGAGTTGGCAAAAAGAGAAGGGGTGATCCTCATTCAGAGGGACTACAAGATCACCAGGACTAGAACACCGAAGCAACCTCTGATTGAGGTAGGAGGTCAGTAGATCCAAAACCAAAAATCAGCCAACAAATGCATATAAAAACAGTAATATACAGAGTAGCGATAATTCAATTCTGTTCAATAGTTCCATTGCTGAAAGTAATCCTGGTGTCAGTTGGTTCTCTCTTGCAATCTTACAGAACCCATCAAGTCAAATAATAGAACAGAATACCACGAGAGGTGCAGTGCTAAATTCATAATTAATCCTGGTGAGAATCTTACTCAGAAGAAAGCTCACAGTCAAAAGAAGATGCCTCAAAGGCCTTTTCATGGAACCAAGTGACTTTGACCCACACAATCCTGAAAAGTCTTTCATGGTTGTTGCTGCTATAGCTGCAGGAAGAAGAGTAAAGATAACGATATGTTCTCTAAACCAAGAAAATTACAATAAATTCATAATATTTGCATGTGGGCAGATATGAAATATTTGTGCACATAATGATAACACTGTTTAAAATAAATCCATAATTTGGATGATGCATTATCCACAAAAATATTATTCCATCTTTTTTAAATCATTTAACATTTGCTAAAAAAAAAAAAAAAAAAGGATCCTTTATTTTATGATTTGAATTCCATAATCAAAATTGAAATATAAAAGAATTCAAAATACTATTTAGAAATATTTCTGTGACCAAGACTCCGAGCTCCTTCAATTCTAAACATAAAATCTCCAGAAGGAATGAGGTTATATACTGCAGTTTAAATAGATCTCGCAACTTAAAATACATTTTGTGGTCACTGCCATTACATAAACTTATGCTTGCACCTCAAAGGCACTGACAGTGTATAGCAAAGTAAAAAACTTCTTTGAGAGAATATATGCACAACTAACTTTAGCAAAGCAAATACGTATCATGGCTCATCAAAGGTATTGAATATGGTTATTCACACACCGGTTTAGTGCCAAAAGTGCTTAAACAGATCGCAAAGGCTTGGAAGGCAGAGAGGGGGTAGCGAAAATCCATGGTAAAAATGTCTTTCCCTATCTTTCCAAATTGTAGCAGTACTTTATCTTGTTCTGCCGCTGAAACATCTTGCCATGGATCAGCAGCTGCCACCAACTGAAAATTTTTAACAGAGGCCACTGTCACTCGCCCTTTGAAGTTAAGGCACCAACACTGCAACTGCTCATGCCATCTAGGAGCTTTATTTTTCAGGATCACTGGATCTTTAGTGCTGGCTCGACAGGTTTCTTTTTTTCCCTTCAACATTGGTGTGCTAGAAAATTGCTTATCAAGGCAATTCCCAAAGGTTAATGGTGTAGGGGCAGTGCCCCCTTCCTGAATCGCAGAGATGGGGATTGAGTGCATGACGCACTGCAATCTTCTTGGTCCTCTAGTACGAAGAACATTCAGCTCATAAGTTATGGTAGCCACATTGTAGTTGTGAACTGATTTACCTGAAGATACCATCTTTGATTGTCTTTTTTGATGCAATTGACCATTGACTTGGATTGCATGGTCATGTGGAGGCTGGTTGTCATACATAACAAACTTGGTGCCAAGGAAATTAGACCTGTTTCGAATGTTGCCTATTAATTGTGTGAAAAGAAATCCAATGATGAGAAAAAGAAGGAATGGGTTGTAAAGTTAAACCTTAATTTCCCAACATAATTATTGCTAGATTGAGAAAAATCATCCGTGGCCAAGGATATCAAAAAGTCTGACTTTGTTGTCCTTCTGATCTTTCTAGCTGCCAAAATTAATTTACTGGCATCACCTGCCAATGCTGAAATTAGATCAAAATCATGAGTATATAATATATTTAACCAGCAAGTGTTATCAAAGGCCCGAGGCAAACTAAGGTGCTAGAGGTCCTTTGGAGCTTAGGCACAAGTCGAGGCGTGCACCTGAGTGAAGCGAGGCGCACAATTGAAAAATTAAATTACTATTAAAGCATATTCATATTCCATATTTAAGGT
Organism: Cornus kousa; assembly: GCA_025631255.1. NCBI lineage: Eukaryota > Viridiplantae > Streptophyta > Magnoliopsida > Cornales > Cornaceae > Cornus > Cornus kousa. The sequence continues at coordinate 6,511,832 of JAOTQH010000040.1, forward strand.
GCAAATGTTGTCAATGGTGCACCTAGGCACACAACAGGAGCAAGTGTTGCACCTGTATGATCCTGGCGCCTAAGCGCGTGCCTTTAACAACACTGTAACCAGCTAGTAGCATACTCTTCCATGATGTGATATTTTAAGAGGAAGAAATCAAACAAATATAAATGCTCTCAAAAACTAGGTTATGCTAGAATTTCCCACCCAGTATTGCGCTTTTGAACACAAGATTCAGAAAGCATCACACCTAAAGGTACAAAATAGTGCATGGTACAACATAGCTACTCAAACTGTGGTAGAGATGGATCTAATAATAAGAGGGTAAAAAGAAGCCTAACAAGTAACAACGCTAAAATTCATGAACAAGGGAATTATAAATGAATGGTTCTCAATAATAAAGAGTAGCACATCCGCAATAAAATATTGAACTGCTATTTCAAAGCTTTGCTCTCCCCTAAATATGCAAACATTTCAATTTTCAAGCATTAATAATCAATCAAGCGAAAATAGTATTACTTACCGGGAGTCAAACCAAGATACAACCGGTACGTTGAAGTTGCCCTATCCCTTTTTATAAAGCACTGAATTGGAAAATCTCTCGGTCCCGGCTGATAGAAATCAAATAATTAAAGGAAAAATAAATAAATAAAACACATAAAAACACAATTACAGTAAGTAAAAGAATTGAATAAAGAACAAAAAAAAGAAAGAAAAAAAAAGGAACAATAACCACCTGCTTCAATGAGATGGGAAAAGTGAGCAAACCACATTGCTCAGGAGTCCTAACAACCTCCTGTGTTGCTTCCCTCCACGACCTGCAAGCCGCTGCACAAGCCACCACGCTCTGCCGGGCGGGCCAAGAGGTCTCGCTGTCTTCTACCCTCTGTATAATGTCATGAAGCAACTCGGGAGGCAAATTCGCCCACTGGCTCTGTTGAAGCAATGCAGATGGAGATGGAGACCTTTCCGGGGCTATATGTGACCTATACTTCCTCTCGGATTGCCTTCTAGTTCTCGATTTGTTCCCAATCCTTTTCAGCTCCCCGATTATGCCTTTGAACGGCATTACTATGGAACAAACAGTTTTTCCTTTTCAATCTATTTCAACCTAAAAAAGTGAAAACAAATAATTCAATTGAATTGACACATAACTCGTACTTCTAACAGATCTAATTACAGACAACATCTGAACATTTATACAAATTCTCATGTGCCTCCCTGAGTTTTTGAAACAAATGAATCAAGATTCTAATTTTTTTTTTTCCCCTTCAACAGTTTTACAAGAAAATTCATAAATCAAATAAGATATATTGCTGAAGAAACAATTAAAAATTTGAATATCCGTTAAGGTCAGGCTAAATTTCCATTTGTGGATATTAAAACAACATAAAGCAACAAAAGATTCAAATAACTTCCATTTTCATTTATTTCTTCCTCATTTTCTCAGTAACCAAACAGAAGGTTATAAAGTAGCACAAAAAGATTCAAGTACCAGTCATGTGACAATGAATCGGTGAATTTGAGATCGAAATCGCGACAAGAAGGCAAAACCTTTCACGTTCCAACGTCTCCCAGAAGCAAAACCGATGAGAGATCAAAAATGCAGAGTAATCAAAGCACCGACTGTCGACAAAAGCGAAGTGGCCGAAGAATATAGGTAATTGTTTAACGTTTTCGATGTCTCGGTGGAAAAGAAAAGCTTAGATCAGAGAACCGGAGGCCAAAACGAGAAAAATGCCGAGCATATTCCAAAACACTAGGGTATGCTTTGCATATATTCCGACGACAATCGCCGCCACTGGCCACCGCTTCTCCGCCACCACCTCTCCGCCACAGCCTTTTATCGATCCCCAACTTCAACCCAACTCTGTCTCTATGTATTTGGAACTCGCCAAAACTGCCTCTTTAATTTCGTCCGTTAAAATAACGGCGGGGTCTCTGTGTGTGAGAGAGTGCTTAGACCTCTTGTTGCACACGTGTGAAGTTTTGGAACACTTAATAGATTGGACCACTAAACTTTTCTGTTTTTTTTTTCTTTTTTTTTCTTTTTTTTTTTTTTTCATAACACCACTAGACTATAAATTGATTACTCGTGATAACGAAATTTGCTTGTTCATTGTTTATAGTTTCAATTTAATTTCTAAACCCATTTAGTAAATGCTATTGAACTAAGCTTGTGTATATATACTTGTAAATATTAAGCTCTTGTAAATTTGTATAGTTTATGAACATATATTATTAGTCTAATAAACATTTATTTCTAGTTAGTTGTATTAAAATATACTGTAACATTTTATAGATTTGCAGTTTGTTAATACTACTATTAATACCGTATCACTGAATGAACCAACATATATTTAACATGAACTCAAACTCCGTTTGAATACAAAAATTTTATCGAACTCAGATTATTTATTAAACAAAACGAGTTGAGATTTTAAAAACTATAATGAACTGAGTCCAAGATTAACTTTTCGATCTCATCAAATCCTGACATAATGTTAATTTGAGACCACAAACAGATTGGCTAAGCCTTGAATAGATTGAAATTCTATAGCTTTGAACAGATTGAAATTCTGTTTGGCTTTATCTATTTATAGTCATACATCCAAGTACTAGTAAACTTATATTATATATAACATATTAAGCACACAAATATCAAAGATCTTGTAGCCAATTAGTATTTCTTCTACCTCTAAAAGTGAAAAGTGAGAGTTCAAGTCTCCATAAGAACAAATAAGTACGTGATTTTCTTGCCAATTAAAAATAATAATAATAAATAAAAGTAAATTATCTGTAATGTGTTAGAAAATATATGTTTATTATTCTAATATACTTATATATATATATATATATATATGCTTATATATAATTAATAATAGGCTTATAATTAATTAATTAATTAATCTTCAACCAATAAATTAATAAGTACTAATAAATAAAATATAAGGAACTTCGACCTAAGCCAATATTAAATGCTATTCCTTAACAAAAATTAAACTTCACTTGGTGTTGAATAGTTTTCACGTTATTTTTCTCTCATGATACAACAGTGTCTCTTCAATTGATAACAACACTTTAAAACTACCGCAATGTAATACTCTCTGTTTTTTCACTTAAAAATGCACCTATTCGAACTACTGAAATGAATATTTGGGTTTGATCCGAACCAATTGGATTAGACAATCTGACTATATGGCTCGACCTCATTAGTTTGAGTCTATGTGGCTCAGACCACTTGGCTGTTGACTTGAACACAATTGGGTTCAAGGGAGAGAGAGTGAAAAAAGTAAAGTTGTGTGGGATTACAAATGAACAACCGTGGGTATTTATAGACACAATCATTTGGCCTCACAAGTTGCATAGCTTGAATATTTTTTTTTGGTGAAATACCTAACTCATATATACAAAATCACTTTTTTATTTCCGAACTCATGCCCTCGCCTATCTGATTGCTAATTCGGACAACTCTTAAGTAGATGCTTAGCGTGACACTGGATCAATGATTAAATTTTGTATTAATATCAATAGTAACGAGGCGGGAGTTTCGCAGATCTAATCAAAAAATTTATACCACCATGGTACTAACATCTCACCCGCATATACCAAATCATTTTTTCATCCGGATCCGATGTGGGGACAAGGCCCCTTGTAACACTAGACCACTTCAAACTGGACATTATAGATTTGAGACTTTGACTTGAGCTGATGTGAATTTTTTTTATTTTTTTTTTTTATATATTTTTTCAAATATTAAGCGTTTAGTATTCAGTGATAATTGTTGTCTATGTCACTTAAAATTTTACTCCATTTTAAATGAAATTTATCGTTTTTAGTAATATTCAAATTGTATTATCAAATACAAATAATTGTATTACCAAATATACCCGTCAAATTTTCTCCCATATTATACAAACCATAACCATAACCATAACCATAACCATAACCTTCTTGTTGGATGGGCAACTTACAACGAGGATAAGACTGGGTAGCCATAACCCTACTTTAACAAAGCATTTTTGGATTGCTGCAATTTTACATCACATCTTAGAAGGGAATGCCAGCTAAGTGTGTTCCCATGACCATGTACCACCTACATTTAGAGTCCCTACTCACCAAATGTTTGATCACAGAAATGGAGAGTTGACCATCTTCCATACATATCCCACCTTTTTAGCCCCCACCACGCACTCCAGCAAACTAACATTACACTTGATGTGTTTTGTGGTGTGAATTTGAATCAGTAGATGATGAAGTTTTAGCCTAGTTTTGAGTTCTGATATTTTTTAGATGTTCCGTCCATTTTAAAAGGGCAAAAGGCAAATAAATAAATAAAAAGAGAAACAAGCAATATTTTCTGATTTTAAAGTTGGATCAGAATCGACTTGAACATTCTTATTTATTTATTTAGTAACAAGATCCTTAATAGAATGACATATATAATATATTTGAAATTAAATGATTTAAAAAGATATCTGACTTGATCGTAAAAAGACAGCTTAAATTTTTCACGGCTTTAATTTTTGTTTAAGTTTACGAATCAAAAGCATTTGGATTGAAAACTTTTGCTCAAATTTTAGCTCACTTTGCGGGTACAAGTGGTACTGAGGAAGTTCTATTTTTTATTGAACAATATTTGCCTTAGACTGCATAAGAAGGAATCTCATTCTTATGATGAGTTGACCCAATAAAACATTAACATGTGTTTAAGGTTTTTTTTTTACAAAAAAAAAAAAAGAAAAGAAAAAGAAAAAAAATGATGGCTATAGACAATAGAAACTAACCCTTCTCTCTATCTCTCTCACGCATCGATATATATTACTTCTGTGTTTTGAATTTAAAATCAAACAATGTTTTTCGCTTTAGTGAATCGAACCATGTGAGTTGTGCGTTGAATTGATCAATGGTGACGTCTTCATCTCAGAATAAGTAGTTAACCATTCTACCGTTGATAGCCTTCGAATCCGTACTCCTCCACATCAATGT
>JAOTQH010000040.1:6563688-6579855 GCA_025631255.1 Cornus kousa
GCCCAAGAGCAAAACCGTGCGGGCTCAGGCCCAAAGCGGACAATATCATACCATGTGGTGGAGTGGGGTATTACAGAAAACCTAGGCGAGACTTTTCAATATAATGAAGAGGCCCTAGTTGTTGATCACTTAGGATTAACTGAAAGAAATTATCACTTTCCTCAGATTCCTTTTATTTACAGCACATTGAGGTGGGAGGTGGGGATGGCTTGAGATGAATGGCCGCTGAGTCTTGGGACAACCAGTTTGAAGTCTGATCTATTATAGGATGTTGAGAAGGGAGATCCTTCTTGTAATCTGATTAAGAGGTGAAAAATTATTGTGAAACACTGTTGCATGCCCACCTCCCACCTCAATAATTTGAGGGTTATTGAACCATCTGTTGATGTATTGCCCAGTGGCGTGGGACATATCGCCTTTCTTTTCTCTCTTTTTGGATCCATTTGATTAGCTAGTTCAGTAGTTGACGCATAGAAAAGTTTGAAAGGATAGATATGGATAAGTGAGTGAGTCAAAGCAATTCGGCAAGATGTGCCTCTCTGCTTGGGGTGGAGTATTCTGTGCCAGAGGTTCAGACAACCCTTTAATGGGTTAGAGATGCCTATTTGGATATTGAAGTTTACATTTTGAGCTCCTTTTCTTTGGGATCACAATGGAATCTTCGTTTTCTAGATCCATCTATCTTTTTAGATGCAATGATATAATTTGTATGGTTTCAAGGTCATGCATACATGGGTGTGTACTATTTGGTGCTCAATTAGTGTACTTCCATATATTTAAAAAATATTACAATAAGGTAGCAAACTCCATAACATAACACCAATCTTACTCGGATCCAACATTATCATAGAATAGCTCTTCTATAAGGCTAGATTCAACTCAAATGCAGAAATAGCAATTTAGTAAAGAAAAGAGTATTATTAACATGAACATCATTTTTAAAAAAATATTATCCTTGAGGACTTTGTAATAAATTCCCAATTAACACAACAATTCCTTTTATCAGCTCATAGATCACTTATGATTTAATTCATAGCATGAAAAAAGACAATGAACAAAATATGAAGGGAAAAGGAAAGTCGTGATATTCAATTATAAAGGTAATTGCTTGTAGAAAATAAAAAAAGTAAAAGACAAAAATAAAAATAATGCTTGCCATACGAATTGACAGTATGAATCAGCAGAAAGCACCTGAGAGTTCTGAACAAGGACATCAATTGAAGCCAGATAAGGAGCTACATTCAGGGTTTTGTTGACAAAGTGTACATGATCTTGAATTTTTTTCTCTACCACAAAGTTGCGCAGTTCTGTTTCAAACTTGGTCTGAGCCTTCATGTCACTTCCTACTATTACTGCATGCATTGGTGGCACCTGCAGTTTCTTCTCTTGGATGAGTTGCAAACTTTCATGGAAGGAACGGAGAAATAGATCCTGACCTTTCCCTCGTGAAACACCTGCAGTTATGTGGCACTTAAAATATATAGAAGCCACATGGAACTATATAAATGAAGAACTTGAATGTCATACTAACAGAGGAGAGTATAAATTATATTAGCAACATGAAATACTAAGCATTGGTACAAATATAAGATACAGACATGACACAAGGAGAAGCCAAAACTACAAACTTAAAAAAGTAAGATACAAATAATTTTTATAGATAAAATTTAGGAAAATGACATTTGTACTCTTGCATGCCACTTGCTTTTTTAAAAAAAAATTAAACAGTCGTCCTTCAAAAGCTTTCTCACATTCAAACTATCACAAGAACTTAAGAAGTATTCTTATCTCCACTTTTGAGAGGTCATTTGTCATTTCCTTTATTAATAAATCAAATGGAGTACAAGAATACAAAAATGGAGTTCGGATATCACATCCCATAAACTTATTTAATATACGCAAGCATTACTGAATGACAACTGTATCTAATATCTAAGGGTACATGAAATTTGTAACTAAAAAATTATAAATTCACAATCACCACGGGCATATAAAGAAAGTCATAACAAGGACTCAGCATATATGTCTATGTATACAGACACAGAATCTGACTATTCCTCTCCATCTCCCATGCCTGCTCCTTTAATAAATAAAAATTAGATTATCTATTTATTTTTAATATGGACGGACTCTTTATAAATTTTATATAAACCTATAATTTTTTTTTCCTCATAATTATTAATTTTTCAAAGCTAAAAGAAAATCTTATCCAATATACATGATTCATCAGTTATACATGTGTATAAAAAGTGTCAGGTTATGCGTCCGAAATTAAGAATTTCATTTTTAAACAATAGACACGTCAAAATGTTTAGACATGTGTCCAAGAGAGTCAGAGAAGTGCTGGTATCCCAAACATTCCTAGCATGGACATGACTCCTTAGTCCTTAAAAGTGTCCATACCTATTAGTTTCATAAATATCTACATATTGCAAGGCTCCTCCCTAGAAATGTTCATCTTTCTTTATTACACTAAATATTTGCAGTACATCAATAGATATCTCCATATTTTTAAGACGTTGATATCTCATATTATCCACGTTATTTACATTTTTTTTTATTAATTTTTACAAATTTTCTACAACACTGTCAACATCTAGAAATATCCGGATTTTTTGGGGCTGCTATATATCTCTTTAATCAATAATTTTATTAGTTGATTATCTGTATTCAACTTTAATGCTCAGTGAAAAAATTGAAACAAAATTGTAGCAACTGCCACCATACAATTGGAAGGTGGGGAAATAAAATCAACTTCCAAAATAAGGGCAAACAAGTTAATGCATCATTGTCAGCAAACAAGATCCATAAAACAATATCAAAGAGTCAAGAAAAGAGAGTTCATGATGTAGTTGATTTTTTGGACTCTCTGAGAGTTTAGAGGCCCTATTAGGCCTTGTGTATTTTCGGAGGGCTGCGTTCCCCTTTTGAACGCTTCTTTATACAATCTTTACTTATCAAAAAAAGAGAGACTATAACTCAATAAGCTGAGTCTAAATCAGGATTTGACATGATAAAGTGAAGGGGCATAAAATCCCACTGGGCCAAAATCGGCCTGGCCCATCAGTTGAGAAAGAAGTCCAGCGACTCCCCAGCCCATTCGTTCTCACTCAGGGCCTGTTCTGAGTGATGGATCGGCCCAAGAAGAGACCAAGCCCGTTTAGAAGGGATTAAGCCCATATTGTTTCTGGATTTAGAAACAACACAATGGATTTTAGGGCAAGGAGATCCTTCTAGAAATAGAAGGGGAGAGAGAATGTAAAGAGGATTGATTGAAGTGTAAAAAATTACTTTCCTAATAGAGAGAGCAGTTTCTTGCAACTTCATAAAGACACATTGTCATGGACTAATGGAAAATAGAAACATGAGCATGGTGAGGATAAAAGAAACAATTAATTCCATTTTCTATCCTCCTACCATCGAATTCCAGTCTTTGAATTTTTTACAGAAGCCCCTAAATATTTTCTCAGAGCAAACATTTCGACTCTCTCACATCCAAGAGAGTCCACATTGCAGAGACTTGGACATGGGGCATGGATTGTGTTTTAAGCTTCTCACATGGTCACACCATTGCATAGACTTGGACGTAGAACATGGTTTTGACAAGGTCAGACCTCTAAAAAGATGCCTGACTTTTTGAAATATTTCATACAAGCCCCTAATTTTTTTTCCTTAGAGCAATATTCCTCTCTATACTTGAATGAAAAGCATGTGCCCAAATATATCGAAAGAAATGTCCAACAATATTGGCTACCTGCTAGCGTTCTAAAAGGGACATTACCAAGTTTGGTTCCTTTAATCGAGGGTGTTAGGAGGGATGGACTAGATACAGATCTAACCTTTGACAATATTTTCACAAAGTGGCTTCTCTCAGGTTTCAAACCAGCATTCACACTTAACCCGCTTGCTAGCCTTGTCTATTTAAAAATAATAATTATATATTTCAAATTGTAACATATTTAATTATAGTATGCAACATATTCAAGTGTGTTTAATGGATGTCATTTCCGGCATGGCACTTATCCTACATAGAAGAGTCCATGCTAATTAATTGCAAACCAAGGGATGCAAACAAAAAAGCAGGTGCATAAAAATCCACTTCTCAGAAACTATGGTTCACCAAGCATATAAGGACACATGTACGAGGCAATCTAAATTTGCACACCCAAGGTCATGAAGAATATTAAGGTCAAATTGAACCCTCAATGTAGTCAGATATGGACTCAAGCCCTACTTAACAACCATTGCACCAGAAAAGAAGCTTAGTTCCTTTAATCGAGAGGTGTAACATTATCACTAAAAAAGAAGTGGGCACAACAATATCAACTTTTAATTTCTGTAACAAACTAACCGAGTAAAAATTTATCATCAACTAAAAAAGCATACTATTGATGACGGCAAAGAGAAGATCTTCATTCCGCACTCCAAGAGATTCCCGGACATGCTCACGGAGAACCCTTTTTGCCACACTGTTTTCAGCTACATCCATCAATTCTTTGCTATTCCCAAGGTGCACAACATAGGTCTCAGGCATTTTAATCCTGCACCATGTGAAAGTGAAACATAAATCTTAGGTAAAGATGACGACAATAAGCTGCTGTAAGAGAGTATACTGCAACATAAATACAATAACATAATAAGAATCCATGTTTCTCAGTAAATAGAGTAAATAGTGTGTCATTACATATCAGATCATTTGACCCTACTACTACATCAAAAGTCAAAACTTAAAATGGCTTCTTAAAAGTATAATAAAACTTTTGAGAGAGTAAATTTAAATTCTACATGACCCCACTAAGGGAGTTAACACTATAGGGAAATTTTAGCCTGGGGAGATATTAATCAACGAACTCAATCTTGAGCTATGAATGTTAAAAGTGTTGCATATAAGAAAACATTAAGATAAATTATGGAATGAGTGGTGACAGGGAAGCATAGAACTAATCCAGCTGAAATATACATGTTCAAAGAAGACAAATGGTGCCTCCCATGAGAAGATGTGCTTTAGTTTGGAAGTATATAACAAAAAACATAGCCTATAAGAGCTTGAAATTGTAGCTTAGGTACCCTGATGCAGGTTTATCTTCTATAAGAGAACCAAAGTTGAACTGGACTCTTCCACATCTCAACTCAGTCCAAGTTCAAATGATCTTAGGGCCTAGGCTTTCCAACTCACGCCCCATGTAGAAGGACACCGTCAATAATGTTACTATGGCGCATTGCATGAGGACCAAGCATCCAAAAGTCTAACTGGTTCAATATCTCAAACTCAAGAAGGCACATCATAAATTTGATATACTCATAATCAACAAAGAACTAAAGCAAAGGTGCTAGAAACCTTCACGATTTCAACCATCAAAAAGCTGGCTCCTTATTAACAGGACCAAGTGTTTTTAAATCAAACAAAAGAGTAGAAGGGAAAATGAGATGGGTTTATGCATCAAAGAGTCCACATGATCCAAAATCCCAAACTTCCACATAGAGATTGAGAAGTTTCAAATAATTCTTAGACACAATTTCTAATAAAAAAGTTTTCTGGAAAGATATTTTACATTCAAAAACAAAAATGTTGGTTCCTAGCAATGTTCCCTTATATCACCTCACCCAAGGATACCAAGTTGTAAAGTATTTTGCAAGACATAATTAGAGCATAAATCATCATAGCTGCATCCCAAGGCGGCCCGTGGCGGTGGCAAATAGTCCGAGTATTGGCACTCAATACATGCATAAGCATGATTGAAGCAATTCATACCGTTAGTTGCCAACTCGTTCTGGAGATTCTTTACATTGTACAAGGAAAGTGGTATTCAGCTTCCGATGTTTTTAGCGACTATCATCAATTACATTGTTGTTTAACCATGAAAAAGAAAAATAATCCATTTAAACAATGTCATCTGGAAAACAAAATAAGCAGTTGTGCTGACTGTAAATGGAGTGAAGAATGCATTTCTCATTCTTCTTTATTGTGAATGGCAAACAAAAATGCAAAAACTAAATACATATTTGTACAACATTTATACGAACTCTGAAAAGGCCTAATTGGTCGAACTGTCAAACACACCTAGGATAAAGCCACAGAAGAACCTCAGTACATTATACGTATGTGAATGTACCAGCCTCATGGCAAAAGAGGATAGCAAAAGATTTGAATAATGCAATATATGTACAACTAAAGATGTCAGAAGCATACCCTAAACGCTCACGAGTCCGGTTCTTCCAGTATTCTGCTGTCGTATGTGAATCAATCATGGCACCTGCAACAAAAGGGAGGTGCTTAACATACTCCACTTTAAAGTAATGCCCTCGCATTTCATGAATCCACCACAAAACTTTTGGAAGAACACGAGGGACATTTTCCTTGAGAACAGCATCCAGCCACTTTCCAGCAACAGCTGTATTTAAGATGACCAAATCTGCTTTAAGAGCTGTATCTATAGCTTTTTGACCCTTTGCAGAAAATACCTAAAACAGTTGGGATATTCACAATTAAATGGTAATTCCTTACTTGCGCAACAAATACCAAATCACCCATCCAAGATGAGAGAAAGAAAATTAAGAAAACAGATTTTAGCCAACACCAAACTAGAAAGAGTTTAGAGTTAAGTCCAAAAGAAATCAAGAGCACCACAAAGGCAGTGGTTAAAAAACATAAGTGCTTCTCTATAGGATAGGAAAGGCAAAAAAAAAAAAGGCAAGTACCTCAATTATTGATTCATTCTGAAATAAAATTCACCAATTTATAGCCAGATGATCAAAATTCAAATGAAAGAACTTTACTATGTGCACAAGCATGAGCACACAAACACGCGAACACACACACACACACACACACACACAGAGTAGAGGTTATATCAATGAAATTCTACAAACAAAACTATTATGGAAACAAACTGTCCAAGAAATTTCCCCTGCCGCTGGGGGTTCACAAACTTTTCAATTGCATTTTCAGTAGAAAGCACTCCTAGGAAGCATAGTCAACAGGATGAAGACCCTTCTCCAAGGTAAGTGTAGAATAAATCTCAGAAATCACACAATTAGGGACTTCTGAAAGCTGAATTAATTGCAGTTCAGGACATTTGCAGCACACCCTTGAAACTAATTAAATAATTAATATCGTCATTCATGACCAAATGCTGAAGAGCATGACAGACATGAACCTACACCTTATTATCATAAATGAGAGACATTTTACCATATTTCGCAACACATAATTAACATAATTGATGGATGCTTTGAGGGTTTAGGGGCCTATTTGGCCCTTCTGTAGTTTTTGAGTGATGGTTCATTTTTTGAATGCCTTATATTAATACTTCACTTATAAAATTATAATAATAATGATCTTTCCTGCTAACTAAGTCATACTATAAAGTATCATGCACACACATCTCATCGATAAATCATGATTAGAAAGAAGGGGAGGGGTATTAGTTACATGTTTTAGAACCAATTTATTCATTCTGTTGGACATAACGTTCTTTGAAACAAAGAAGTGAACAGTCACTACTGACAAAGCCTGAAGCAAAATAATGATGGTGATGATAGGTAGTGTTTAAATGAGATATTGGATAAAGGTGAAGATGCATTGGTATGTTCCTTTTTCCTTAATTCATTAATTTGCACAAGGAGATAATTAAAACATTATCTAGGGATTTAAAGGTTTGGAGTGCCAAAATTTCTTTATTAAAATCCCAAGGTAGATGTATCATCTAAGATGAGCAATATAATTGTCATCACAGCCACCACTGCCACAACCATGGTCGTGTTATCAACACAACCACAAACCAACACAAACACACTATCGCCACCGCCACTACTCCAACTAACAAAAACTTGATAGACATCCAAAAGAAGTAAATTTCAAAAGAATGGTTTCCTAATCCTGTAAATCCCTTCATATTATCTATTTCTCAAAAGCTTTCAACCAATATATATATATATATAGTCCTCAGAATATTTTATCCAAAAACAAACGAGGAGTTATCACTATAAGAAAGTGTTTCAACAAAGCAAGTCGAACAAAAATTAAATTTGAAGTCCAATTTTACAAATGATGATTTGCAAGATTAGAATTTGCATAGAGATAATAATTTTTAAATATCTACATACCACTGCAAAGACAACCACCAGTTCCACAAGAGCCAAATTCCAATTCCATAAATGATGATTCACATGATAATTTGGGCCTAATTTACTATTCTTAACAATCTACAAACTACTTCAAAGATGAACTTAAACATTCACAAAATCTAAACCATTGTTCATGATTTATGAACCACTGAAATCCGTTGACTCAAATACAATCTGTTTGCAGCTCTCTTTTCAAAAAAAAAAAAAAAATTGAAAGCAGGTAAATTGCAAAAAATGAAAGCTTGTTGTTGACAGTTAAGATGACCTTTTGGCCAAATGAAATTTTTAGTACCTGTACTCCTCGGTCCAACATCTTTTGCTCCAAACTGTAAATCACCTCGTCTGATTCTGCTGGTTTCTGGTTAGTGATCCAAACAACTTCCGTACCAACACCTCTTAACAAAAATGCTAGTTCCATCAATAGTAAAGGTCCACCTGTTAACAGATATTGATAGTTTAATACCTCTTGCATAAAAATATTCTAAAAGACAGCACAATGTCTACACTAAATACCGCATTAGAGAGAGAGAGAGAGAGAGAGAGAGATTATATGTTTCCCCCAAGAAGGAAGAATAAAAAATATAAAACTATACAAAAGTATAAATAAATAAATAAATAAAACATATATATGTACATACTAACATAATTAGTCTTTAACGATAAAGAAACTTGATCCATTACTTCCTGTTATAAATATGAAGTGGTTCAGTAAAGATATCAAACTGTTCTAGTTTTCAATGAATTGTTATTATTTAATAGTAATTCATTGTGGGAGTTATTTGTCTATAATCAAATAATGCTAAAGTAACAATAAATTGTTCACTGAGGAACGTAGTCAACAAGATGAAGGACATTACATAAATTCCAAAAATCATCATAGTTTTTTAACTCCCTCTTTAGTAACTCTTGTAACAGTGTTACAACAGCCACTATAAAGAAATAGCTTTGCTAGAAATGACCTGATAAAACCCTCATTCTCAACATGTCTCTCTCATTTTCCCACATGAATAACTTCGTCAAAAGGACCGAAGCTGAAAAAAAAAAAAAAACCCTTAAATAAAATGATCGAGCAGATGATGCCACCATGAAACTTTGATATCAAATCTTATGTGGCCAGAGGGCGCACTTGAATTATCAACATGCCAACATTGGACAAATAATCAAATTTAACCAATGTTACCAATTCAAACAACATTACTCGCTATATTCGTCATTGCTATTACATTCAAATCCAAATTGTTGTCTCAACCATCACAAGTTCTATTGTTTGATGTATGGTTTTGATTTAGTTCCCAAAATATCAAGAAGCAATTTGACAAAAATAGAATGCCCATTCATACTACCAAATTATGGGGACCGCATTGTTATACCAGGTTCAGATTCCAACTTAATTATCTTTTTATCCTGCCTCTCTGTCAAATACTGCTAATTTAAGCCATGTTTTATCAAAATTTGGAAGTACACCTTCAACATCAACTATAGCAACAACATAGAGAGAAAAAAGAAAAAAAAAAGCATAATTATTGTGCCATTTCTTTTGAAAATCCTAATTAATGAATGATGTTGCTTGTTTGAACTAGAGAAAAGACAGAGAAATAAAATTCTACAAAATTGTTTTATTTCCTTGACGATACTTTTAACATTCTTTTCCTTTCTCTGTGTTTGCATATATATAGAGAGAGAGAGAGGGGGAGAGGACGTGTACCAGAAAGAGAGAGTTCGTGAGAAACCAAGAGAACGAGCTTTGATTTCATGAAACTAAGTGGATTTTCCAGGGTTCCGACTGGCTCAGTCGTGCGAATATTGTTGTCTGCATCGTCTTCGTAATGGTGAGTGTTACAAGAATCAAAGGAAGCTCTGGTGAAGAACACGATGGCAGTGGAGAGCGAGAACAATACAAGAATTATCATTGGCCATCTCTTCTGTAACGAGATCAACACCGTTGAATGCTTTGCCATACTGTCTTATAATCTCTAGGGTTCATATATACACATATATATAATTCAAGTGCCCTTTATCACGTTACAGATCCTTGCAAATATTCTAGGGTTTCGATATTTGATTTGAGCAAACTGTGGAGTAGTTCACAGTAGTTAGTTACCACCACTACCAGCTAGACTAGATCTAATCATATAAGACGCACCGCCGTTTAAAGCGTCTGTCGGCGAACGCCAATCAGAACTCTCTATTTAGTGAAGATACAAAACGACACCGTCTTCCAAGAATCATTTTGTCCATAGGTTGATTAGAATTACTGTACATTACAGGGACACTTTGGTACTCACTAGTCCTGCAATGTACACTAAACTACAGTTTGGTTATAAGCCCTTAGTCTTCATTCCTTGGAAGATCAATCGTTTGAAGGGATTGGTTTGAATTTGTTATGAATGAGAAAAAACTTTAACATTGGATTTAAGAAGTCTAGGTAGAAAATACTGGGCACATGGCTATTGAAAGAGACGGATCTAGAAATTTTAATGATTATAATAATTAACTTAATGAAATTACTTAATGTATAAATTTTAATTTTTTTCTTAATGTATAAAATTTTTGATTGTATGAAATTCGTGATTATTATTATTATTTTGTTAAGACGTCAATTCCATAATTATGCTTTGATGGAGTGTGACAGTGTTTAATACGCTCCAAAGGGTGTCTAGAAAAACAATTGAATAATTGTTGCGTATTTGTACCTACATATTTATTTTTTTCCCACACAGTGTATGAGCAGGCATCTTAATAGATTGAGTACTGTATGGTGATAGAGATTATGATGCTTGTATTTCATGGCACTGGAGGGAAACCAGGGACTTCAAATTTCGTTTTAACTGTCATTTAGATGTAATTGAGGCAAACTAATATCCACTGTAATTGAGCTTACACATTTTGATCAAGAAAGTAATGTAATAGCTTTTAAGGCGTTACAAATCTCTAATTCATTCACACTTCACAGCCATATTAATTAACAAGCTTCACAGCAATTCAAGTTCTAAGAAAGTAGGACATCTCACAAATCCACCATACATTATTTACTAGATGGATAATTAGTTCATCAGTTAGCTCGACGACAGTTCTTCCTAATTTCACCATTGTAGCCAGTGAGAGGACTGATGTTCCCCATTCTGACCATGGATTTAGCAAACTGGCTAAAAAACAGACCTTCATCATCAGCATAGCTCTTAACCAGCTCCCTAGTGTTCCCAACATTTCCGGTCAGAAGCACTTCATCAGAAGTGAGAAGTCCTTTTCCCCAAAGTATGAGCTTGAAGTATGTGTTATCGAATCTCACTGGAGAGCCAAAGTCCAGCGGGGAGATGATGTTATCGCCCCCGGACCTCGGGCAAACTGATTTCAGACCGAAGTAGTAGGTCCTTTCTAGGGTTTCGTCCGGTTGGTTGTTCCCATTTTGATTGTACAGCCTCTGCTTGAATGTCACACACCTTGCCACCCCAATTGTGTGACTCCCTATAAAACAAAATCCATCAAAATCAAGAAGCTACTGCTTCTTTTTTCTTTTTCTTCTTCGAATGGTAAAACAAATACACATCCTTTTGCCCATGTCCGGACTCAAATCCGGGCCAAAGGCCCTTTGATATAACAAAATCAAGAAGCCTTTGCTACTATTTATTATTGACAACAAATTAAATGCAGAGTCCGATCTCAGAAAGTGAAGTCACCTGAGAGTGCAACAAGGTCCACTTCGTTGAGGCCTTGGCGATTGAAAAGCGTTAAGAGGTTCTGGATGGTGGAGTTTGGGGGAGGAATGTTGGCGTTCGAGCCACTGAGACTAGCTGTCTTGGAATCCCTTCTTCCCAGTGGTAGTTCCCAATTTGGTCCACCGCTCTGTTATGCCACACCACTTACATAAATATAGTCGAATGTGCCATTCCAAAAAATAAAAAATAAAAAATACTACCAGTCTTATAACAGCGATTAAGTTCAAGTTCTCAAGTTGCTTACGAGCACGGTGGAACCTCGAGCAGCAAGGGCTAGAATGTCAGCACAAGAGACAGTCCGAGGGCATGCTGCTTCTAGCTTAGCTTTGATCTCATCAATCACTTCAAATCCTCTAAGGGAATTCTGGTTTGGTCCTGACCTCTTTTCGCTGGCTATGTTTGAGGTATCATCCAACAACACCGATGCATCGCAGCCCTACAAAATCAACACAATTGAGCTTATGATTGAAAATAAACAAGCAGTGACACAATTTCAAAATATCAACTTCCTAAACAAATTTACAACCAGGAGGTCCTCAAGAGGGGTGGCAATTGGCAAATGAAATAAGACTTTTTGGATAAAACCCTGTAAATTCGTACTTCGAAAAAATGAATAAAAGACAAATAAATCAAAACATTAAAGAAGAATAATAAGAATATTTTTTTTTTTTAAAAAAAGCCACACCATGAGTGACATCTCAAACAGAGAAGTACTGCAGAGTTTAAAGTTGGAACATTGATCCTCATTAAATGAAAAGCATGTTTGAGAACAATATATAAAAAAAGAAAAAGAAAAAAAGAAAGACAACAACATCATCTTAGAACAGTAGCATGAGCAAACCAAATTCTTTTATAAACCTATACATGTATGTATGTGTGCATGCAAGTGTGTGTGTGTTAGACATTGTAAAACCAGAACCTGCACAAAGCAATCATGGAAATGGAGCCTGAGAAGAGAGGCAGCCATCCTAGGCTCTTTGGCAATGGCTTTCTCCAAGACTGACATCACAATGTCATTAGCTTGAGGGCAAGAGAACTGGTAGAACTCTGGGGAAAGACCAGAATACCCTCCCCAGAAAGGACCCTGGCTACCCCACCCAAAATTTGAACCTGGAAAAGCCATGGAGGTGGTGGAAGACACAAAAGCCATTACTACAAGACTGATCACAACTTTGTAAGAAGCCATTGATAACTCTAGACTCTAGGAATAAGTTCTCTGATGGGCTTGCTGATTGATATTTGGTTTGCACTAGTTGTATATATAGAGCTCACTCGTGTGATCAAATCAACTACTCTTCCTACCAAATCCTCTCAGAAGAAGATACCTTTTATAGAGATGTACATGACCATGTCAACTTGTAGCCTTTTACACTCTTTGCATCATAATGTGTATTGTGTGTGTGAGAGAGAGAGAGATAGAGAGAGGAGTGGATTTGTTGATGCTTGAAATGTTTTTGGTTTCAGTTTCACCTGCTCCAAGAACAAATATAGGGGTTATCATATGTCATCCACATGACTTCCTTGGTCAATTATTGAATATATATTTGATTAGCACTTTGCCACTTTGCTTTTTTGTTGCCCATACTTTCTTCAGCTGAACACTGCAATTGATAAATCACTAAACGTTACATCAAGAAGTTAAGATCAACATATTCTTCAGACTCAACAATGTTTCAATTTTCAACCAAATTGTAGTGAAATGGCTTAGTACCTTTGAGACTCAAGAAAATCCTATCTAAAATCTGAACAAGCAAGAAATCGTGCAATGAGAACTTGCAGCTAGTTATAGTATGTTTTTTTTTTTTTTTTTTCCAAACTTTTGTCTTCCTATTGACCCTTTCAAGAATCAAAGGTAGTTGGATCATAATCACACCGACTTTGATTGTACAGTAGGTAAAACTTGAACCCTTGCACAAGTTTGAGGCAAGGTGACTTTTCCCTAAGATTTTGTTTTATTTATTTTTCCTTTTCTTTTTATAGCAAAAATCTCACACACTTGTGTGTCTTATGGAAACTTGAACCGTCAAGTGTCACCCTCTAATATATTCACTGTTTTGATAAATAAATAATTACCTTTCTTTTCATTGTGCCATGGTGCATGTGACTTTCTACTTCACTTGCTAATGTTACAGACGCGTTTTTGCCTGAGCATGAAAAATATACTAATCAAATAATATTTCCACGTACAACTTCACAATGTAGTTTAAATTTGGAACATCCATCTACTTACAATACACTCGCCTACTTAGAGTAGCTACAATAACAATGTTATTTGCATTCTAATTTGGCACTATCGAGGTCAATTCTAGTCAAGACCGAAAATTTGAATAGATGTATGTGGCATAAGTCTGAAAACAATTATGAAATTGTGTTCAGATAATTATAAAAAATGAAAATAAGACCTTTTATTCGTCAACGAGATGAAATTATATATATGCCTTCTAATTTTAATTTTTAATTATCTCAACATAAAAACCTTTCCTTTACTATGTGTGAAAAAAAAAAATAAATAAATAAATAAATAAATAAATCTAAGATTTTTCTCAACTATCCTGGAATAAATTACTGGAATAATATATTATACCTACTAAGATTATGTTTGGATTTTGGCAGAATTTTATTGGTTGAATTTTGAAAGAATTTCATTGGTTGAATGATACAATTATGGTAGTCAACTGTTTGGTCATGTGAATGACTTAATGCACAAGTTAAGGGTTTGATAAGATAATAAGCAAACTTTAAGGTATGAAATTGATAAGAAATGAATTTCTTTGTGCCAGCAATAAGTCAGCTATCCAAAGGCGGCAACTTTATCCTATAAATTAGGCATGAGACACAACGAAAGAGGTGTGATCCCTGTGAGATCCTTGAGAGAGATATTCTGATCAAGAGGGTACAGTCAGAATAAGTCATATTGGTTTTTTGTGTGAAGAAATCCTTTTACGTTCAATCTTCAAGAGGGGATATATGAAGTTTATTTTTGGGTGGGTTTTCTTCTTTATGTAACCATATAATTATTGGAGATTTTTCTTGAGAGCGTATAATGAGCTTTTTCTTGGTGGGTGACGTTTTGTTGTAAGAAGAGTAATTATTGCCTGGAAAAACCAAAATGTTCTTCAATTTGTAATCTTCTTTTATATAGTGATACGAATCATATCGCTTGTGGATGTAGCCCTATTTGTGAAGGTGAATCACGTATAAGTCTTGTCTTGTAATGTATTTCTTTTCATCTTTATTCATATCTTATTGTTATAGGATTTGCCATCATTGTGTGTATATTTGTTTGGGTTTCTGTTTCTGCCCAACATATTGGTATCAGGATCTTCCGCTGTGCCCAACAGATTAGGTCACCACCACATATAACTCCTCCTATATAAACCTCTCTTGTATTCACTAATCTTACACTTTGATACAATATCATATTATTCTTTCATATATTTAACATGGCATCGAAGCTTTGCGATCACTGATAAACAGTTTAAAACCTAACGAGATGCTTTGTTTAGGAAAGCCCCACTTAGGGATGCTCCCTATAGGGAAGCCTCGTTGTTTAACGAGATGCCTTGTTCAGAAATGATCAACGTGTCGAATCAACCACCGTGCCCTCAAGTGGTAATTCTACTCTTCTATGCGCTTTCACGTGCACCAGCGGTAATCCTACACCTCAATGTGTCGGATCAGCTCCGTCATCGCGCTCTCACGTGGACCAACAGTAATCCCGCACCTCAACGTGTCGGATCAGCTCCGTTATCGCGCCATCAGTGGTCATCATGCACTCACACGTGCCTTTAACGTGGTGAATCTTCACAAATTTATCGCCTATCAATTTATAGTAGTTACCACCGGGATGACAGCGTCAACCTATTCACGCTCCACACGTATCTCTAAGATCTTCACAGATCTACCTTATGTCACTTGACAACGGTGCCATATATAACTTAAGTCCAACTCATCATATGAAATGCTAAACCCTAACTTTATCCTTAATCTTAACTACTTAACCCGAGTCCAACCCATCCTTCTACTTTTATATTCGAGCTTGCAATTCTGGCTTATATTTCAGGTTAAAACTTCAGGTTAATTCGGGTTACTCATATGACTAATCTTTACACCGAAAATTTAATATTATCTTGAATTAGTTTTAGATTAAATTATTCTTAAACAAGAAGAAGTTTAAAGATTTTTTTTGTAAATTTTTAATAAATTACAAACAAATTTTTAGAAAATTAATTCTCCTAAAGGCTAACATACAATAAGTTAAGATTTAATTTTATTTTTTTTTAAAAAAAAGTTGAAAAGAAAAAAAGTAATCATAATATAAATT
>JAOTQH010000040.1:6579955-6590867 GCA_025631255.1 Cornus kousa
GGTTGAAGAAGCGGCAAAAGGGTCACTTGCAAAAGAATAATCACCATTTTCTCTAGCTTGTTCTCCACCAAATAAGTAATTGGGGCTAATGAGATTTGAATTCAAGGATCTTTGCCTATATTGGACCGACGGCGGAATAAGCATATGAGGAGAATCAAGAGACAGTGAGAGCCTTTGAGCATGGTGACTGGTCTGATCATTTGATGCTCCAAGAAGATCCATTAAATGCCCACTATGGTTCATCTCAGATTCCTGAGTTTGATGGACAAGGTCTATTGATCTAGACATTCTTTCACCAAGTGACTGAATGCTGGGCAAAACACCGAGAGACTGAGGAGGGTATAAACCACTACTACTGCCTCTTAGCTCATTCCTGTAAGCTTCAAAATGTTGGTTTTCGAATTGGTTTCGACTAGCAATCGAATCTGAGATAATGAATTGGTGTAGAATATTTGAGGCTGGGTTGGGGGTTGAGTCCTGTGAAACCATATTTAACCAACTACTAGAGCCAAATTAAGGACTTGATAAAAACACCTATATATTCATCAATCTATGTGGTGTTTCAGTGAGAAAATTTGAATCTTGATGAACAAATGTACAAGGCTGAGAATCTAGTTTTCCTAATTTTGAACAGGAAAAGAAGAACAGACTAAATATATAATCCAAAATGCAGGACTAGGAATCTGTACTGATATGAACAAGAGATTTTTGAGTCACTGAGCAGAAGGGAATGTTGAAAAATCAAGACTTCAGTTTTAGAATTAATGCAAAACACTTGTAATAATCAAAACCCCAATTATTGTGAACTGCAAGTGAAACTGAGAGAACTTAACCCTCTAAACATTTTATCAGAAAAAAGAAGAAGAAAAAAAGACACCCTCCATTCTAGAGAAAGAGACATGAAACAAAGAGGTTGAATTGTATCCAAGCATAAAGAAAGAAATTGGGGAAAAGGAGTGGTATACAACCAGAGAAGCTAATTAATTGACAAGCCCATCTCTTAATGGCTCTTTGCCAACTAGTAAATACAACCCCTGATAAACATAGTTAAAGAAGTTACAGAGTTGGAAAAGCAATGAACACCAGTGACCAGTCTATGCATGCAATGGGCAAACATACCTCGACAATAGCTCATTCAAAGAAGAAAACACACTTCTCTCTATATATATAAAACATATATATATATATACACACACACTGTGTAACAAAAGGTCTAGCATATAGAAAGCTATAAAACCTAGAGACATAGACCTCTGCAATCTCTCCAAAGAGGTGAAAGCTAATTAGCTAAGTGAAAATGCTTGAAAGTGACTGGAAAATGTGGTCCCCCCTCTTCCCTGACTACAAAACAACAACCAAAAGCATCAGCCCAACCCCTTCAGCTTTAATGCCGACTGTTACATTTCTTTGGGATACTCAAAAGTAGTGTGTTTCTCTCTCTCTCACACACATACACACACAATAGAAAGAGCTAAAATATGATAAATTGTCCTGGTGAACAAGTTTCTGAAACAGAAAAAAAGAGAGAAAAAGTGGGGTGTCTTTTGCACACTCCAGTCTTAAGATGATATGGGAATATCCAACTTTTTTCCTGTTAGCTGTTGTAATAATCATCATACATATATTGAGATGTTGAGAGGACACTGAAATCACAATCTATCAAGTAAGAAAAAAAAAAAAGCATAAATATAAAATGGATTCTTGTGCAAACTTATTGTGGGTTATGAGATTGATTGATTGATTGTGGTACATTACATTAGGATGCTCTAGTAATGATTACCACTTTTGTTCCTTTGGCCTCCTCCAGCTGTCACTCTCTGTTTCCCTAGTTTTGTTGTTTAATATAGGACCTGATGACCAACCCCACTTGCTGAATAAAGTAGTCTGCACAATCTGAAACAATCACGGCCAAAATTTTCCAATACCAAATTCTTGAACTTTGTTTCCCCCAAAAATCATTTTCCCTCCCAAGAATCAAAGAGAAGAAGAGTAACTCTAAAAGATGCAACAGTGAGAGAGAGAATTTAAGAGCATTCCCTCCATTCTTCACATTATCACAAAAAAATTTGCGTTAACACTTGACACATACTGGATGGAAGGAAGCATAAAAAGTTCAAATCATTCTCAAACTTGTCATTCCATGATTCCTTAGGTTATTTACTTTTCTGTATGATTACTATGAATTTAACACAAATAATTCCGCAGTCATATATATAGGGTAATGACTTTTTTTTTACCTGTGAGTAAGAAACTCATCAGCACTGTGCATGGTGATCATTGGATGTAAAAAATTACTACGCAATTACCAAAAAAACATAGCAATCACATACAACGGTCATCCATGCATGGTGTAGATGAATTTCTTACTCACTGTTGAGCAAAAAATAATTTGTGTGCATGTGTGTGTATATATATATTATTGAAAACATGCAACTGTACAAGTGAACCACCAAATTTTAAGTAATTTATCATAAACT
The DNA here is from genome assembly GCA_025631255.1 of Cornus kousa. Lineage (NCBI taxonomy): Eukaryota > Viridiplantae > Streptophyta > Magnoliopsida > Cornales > Cornaceae > Cornus > Cornus kousa. The sequence goes on from JAOTQH010000040.1 coordinate 6,582,433, forward strand.
CAATGCAGTTTTCAATAAATCCATTACCTAGTTACCAGAAGTTATACCACTCAAACTCTAAATCATTACATAAGAATCAGTACCAATTGGAACCTGCTACAATTTTTTCACAATATATCTTCCGAGAGCTATTAGAAGAAACATCTACATATTCCAGAAGAGCTTTATCACAAAATTATCATTTGGCTGCCAAAAAGATCAAGAAACAACTTCCATACCAAATCAGAATCTCTACCATATGATTTTGTGATGATAAAAGTGACAAAGACAATAAATAATGAAATTAGAAATATAGATATGATACATAAAAAAAAATGGAAGAAAGTTCGCCAAGATGATTCAGATACTTTCTGGTGGCATTTTCAAAGAATGCTTCTGAAAGCAAGCAATAGATGTTAAACCTAAACTTACTCAGCCAACTTAAAAAACAGTATAAAGTGCACAAAGTTGGCATTGCTAACTGAAACCCATAGTAATTTATATGTTACCGATAACAAATGATTATCCAATTCTTATTTGTTTCAAATAAATGATACATCAAACTCATTCTTTCGAAGAAAAAAAAAATAGCGTACAAGTTTCCTTATTCGCAATTACACGTGAATATATGTGGATTTCATATTTACAAAAAAATGCTACTCATCCACCAAAAAGCAATGAATTTTTCTTTTTTATCCTTTCTTTTCCCTACTAAGAATTTTTTTTCACATGAGTATTGAATTTACATCCACAGAATTGCAGGAAGCATCTCCTCATGCCACAAAACCAGGTAAGAAGTTTGGAGTTGCTGAACCTGTGTCATTGGTTTCCAGAATCCACACTTTGATAATCTGCTGTGACAGGAGGCCCCCAAAGAAGAATCTTTTGCATCGTCCCCTCTCGCATCCCACCAGACAAAGGCAGTGAGTATTTTTCACGACATTGCAACCCCAATGCAAGTTTGGTCATCCTGCAGTTTCAACATCCCTGAATCAATGTCATCATGTACATGAACGACATTCGAAAAGTTGAACCTTGCTGTGAACCCATGCATTTCTATATCAGGGGTAAAATCAGACTTCAAGTCATTGAATTGCCCCAGGTGGCCACCATCAGCAACTGTGGATATCCCACTTTCCCGCAAATCTTCTCCCGTATACTCAGATGCCCACAACTTCTCTCTTGATTCTTTGGGTGCATGTTCTGGTGAAGAATTAGAGCCTGCCTCTAAATCACAAAACTCTTTTTTGTACATCTCTTCAACCATGGGTTTCCAAAGACGCACCCGTGCATTTATAAACCAATTTGCAACCTGGTCAAAACATGAGTCTAATGAGTGTGCTGAATGACAATAGCAATAAGAATAGGTCCTCCTTGATTTTATGATATTGTTTTGAGAAAATATAAGGTGTCAATTGAGTGGTTGATAAAAGAATCAACCAGGTAACCAGAAACAGGCAGGGATCATGTGCAGCAGAGACCCATAATTCAACAGGTCCTGAAGAGTACAGTTAATGAAGATCAAAAGTTAAAAAACACCTAATTCTGGATTCAATAGTTGCCTCACATGTATTATGAAGCCATCATTAGGTAATGTTCTCTCTATCCCTCTCTCTTACCTGGCTTTTGGTCAGGCCTGTCTGCCTCGCTAACATGGCTTTCTCCCAGTCCTTTGGGTAGCTGATGGAACACCAAAATCAGAAATAATTAGGAAGAAAGTTCTTCGGTAATGGGCAAGTAAGAATGAGAGAATTTTTTTTTAAAGAACATACGGATGAAGGAAATGCTCAAACATCCAAGCACGGAGGATTGAAACAGAGCTCTCAGGCAGCCCTCTCTGTGGCCTCCAAGAATGCCGATTGATTCGAAGCTGCTGAAGAGCCCTCTGTTGCCTGAGTTGTTGGTCCACATAGCGGAGATGAGATATTACTCCTCCTTGACCATTTGGTGTTTCATCTTGCTCCCCTAAGTTTCGCGAAGAAACTTGAATCTGACTATTGATTGCATCACGTAAGCACCGGAAGTGACGGGAGATTCTTTGGAGGGCAAGTGCTGTGTATTGTTTACTGGCCCCACACCCAGCTATCATTTCAAAAGATGACACAGTGATTTGCATCTGATGGTAATATTGTTTGTATCTTCTATCTACCTACAAGAAGAGCAGGATCATAAGAATTCCTTCAAAATAGTTGCAGCTCGAGAATTCAGACAAGTAAGAAAGGAAACGCCTCCGAATTCCCCTAAAGGGAGTCACACAAGAAACTGATTTCCCCAACATCAGCTTGATTTTAAATATGAGATAACAACCTCAGAAATCCTATTGTACTAACATAGAAGACAAAACTGAATGACTCTTCACCATCTTAATATGGTGATTTCCATACATGACTCCTAATCAAGATAACTAATATGAGTAATTAGGTGATACTCTGTTGAAAATTCATTCATAAGACATGTCTAAAATAAAAGAAAACATATGAAAAGGCAACCTTGACAGGAGCTAAGAACCTTACGTGCTTCAAGGGACATGACAATACCCTCCTGCAGTAAGAGCTTAACACAAATACTTGTTCAAACAGATCCTGTTCCAATTTCTCCTCTCCACAGTGGCATCTTGATTAATAGTTGAACTAAGTGAATATAGAAAGTACATTACTCAATAGTGGTGTGGTGTACTAGGAGAGAATTAGAGGCAGGCCTGACCTTTAGTGTTATTCGGACACAAAGTGGCTGTTCTCCAACATGAACACACTTCCTCACGCATGTTGAGATTTTTACCAATGAATAAACTTCTAGAGAGAGAGAGAGGGAGAGAGAGAGAGGCCACCATCCACACTGCCACTCTCAAACTCAAACACATGTTCGAATGCTTGTCAATATGAGTTTTTACTATTGAATTAATTCTAGAAAACCTAATAATAATAACCTAATCATACAGTTGCCCATACGCTAATCAAAGGTGCGGAGATGGATGGCTAGACAAAAACCTAACCTTTGACATTATTTACACAAAGTGGCAGTCCTCATATTCAAGTTCACTTTTTCATGCTTGGAACTGCGAGCTTTTACTACTATACCAAGCAATGGTCGCTTCCAAAAAACCAAATATAAATCCTGTCAACTCAACTATATATCCAGTGGGAGTCTGATACATTTATATTTCCAACGTGGAACAAGCAAATAAGACCCCTTACCATCAGATAGTTTCGAATTGCAAAAGAATAGAATTTCCAATAATTGGATATTTTAAAATGAAACATGCCCACACCAAAGTGAGAACTAATAAGCCTGAGAGCAGATTATCAACTGATTAACTTGAAATTTCATGGTTTAGAAAAAGTTTTATTTGTTGAAGGGTGACAGAGTAACACTAATAAAAAAGCGCTTTTCTAGACCTCCCATACTTTATGTATTCCTTTTAGTATTTCATCGGTGGAGGCCAATATATATGCCACCAGTAGTGGCATACATATTGGTAAGCAAACCTAGTTTTACTTCTAGAAAAGAGCACAGTATTGTGTAGGAAACACAGCTGATGCTCTTAAGAGGTCAGGTCAGACTAGTGCCATTACCATTCTAAGCTGACTCCTGACTATAGATTCTCCAAAACCCTAACCCTCTCCCTCTCTTCACCCAAAACACCAATAAACCAGCTAATGACTTTGAACCAGTTAATAGCACTGTACTTCAACCGTAGAACCTCACAACACAAGCTCTCCCATGCCATTTTGAAATTTTCAAAGCTACTACCAGGGAAACAAAAAAATGGAAAAGAAAAACTACAAACAGAAAACCTTATCGGGTGCTGCCAACCAAGGCTTCAAGAATAGCCTAAAAAATGACAAGAGGTAACTTACTAGACTTCTAAATCAGATCTGCATAAGCAACCTATCTGATCCATAAGTAAGATCCCATTTTTTCCAAAGTTCACCGTCAAACTTGAGATTGCCTCAAATCACAATCAATTTGAAATTTTCAACAACAATTTCATCAAACAATATTGGGATATGAATAAATAACACCAGATGAATTGGGTTTTCCACATACAAGGAGTCAGGGGATGCTATAAAGTTCCCACTTACCCCTCTCATTGTATATCAAGGACAAGCAAATACGATCCAAAATATTGCATTTAAGAAGTGGAACTTGCAACAAATATAGTTTAGGTATAAACTCAACATAATTGGTAGTAGTTATTTACATATTAGGCATTGGTATCAATGTATGGTGCCCCAAAACTAGGCTAAATTTGAAAACCAAACCTGAGATACTTGTTTACTAGGATGTGAACACCAAAAAACTTTTACATGGGTTGTGGCCCCTATGACGACCTTTAGTGATATACTTTTACTTACCAAAAAGAAAACTAATAATGTCGAACATTTTTTACCAAAAATAAAAAATAAATTAAATAAGGAGTGAAAAAAAGAACTCTAGAAAGGTGAACTGAATGAAAATACTTGAAAACAGAAGCAAAATAGACTGTTTCAAAATTTTAAAGGAAAAACTGTATACATTTTTTTTTTTTTTTAATTCCCCTAACAGCATACTAGGAAGAAAATAGAAACAAAAGAAAAAATCATTAGTTCACATGATAACCTAGAAGATAAATTGATACAAGTAACTGAACTAAAGATAGAGATTACGGACATGGAGATTTGACATAGTGATCATACCTCTTCCAACATAGACAAAAGCATTGATATCTGGTTCTGCAAATGCTGTTGTTCTGCAGATGAATGCTCACAAGAGGAGTTGGTAGCCGACTCATGCGGATCAGAAGACACACCACTGTATAAGGGGAGCATAGAGCTACTGTTAGATTTCATTTCACTTTCTTTGGAGCCATCTAGAGCAAACTTATATGGGTTGTGGTGTTTGTCGGACTCGTTCTGCTTCAAAGCTCCCCCAATATTAACAACTTCATCAAGCAATTGTTGTGATGGCTTAAGATATTTAGAGTTCAAAATTGGAGTTGCAAGATCTGATGGGTCATATGTATTTCGACCAGAATGCATATCTTTCAGGCTTATTGAGCATTGAGGGGTGTTCAATGCCCCCACTTTGATCACATTGTGAGTGCCTTCAGGTGAATAAAACGATAAGTATTCAGCATTTATTGACTCCTTACTTTGAGAGGCATCCTCCAGTGAATATGGACCATGGGAACTCACTGAGGAAGGAAGACCGGGGTTTCTAAAATGATATTGAAATGAAGGGACGTGAACTGAAGATGTTATTGGTGTGGCAAGGCTGAGAGACAAGCCTTGATACTGAAAATTTTGTTCACTGCCTAAAATGTGTAGTGGTGTTCCTGAAACCATATGGGGATCCACCGAAACAGAGTTGTCAACAGGAAGACTTGATGTAATGTTTAGCTGCACACCAATCGGTTGCATACTCACAGGGTCACTTGTAGACGGAATCAAAACCATCTCATTTCTGCTTTCAATGGATGGGACTTCAACACTGTTACAAGGAGAGTGAAAACTCCTGGAAAGGAGCTCCCCATAGGAAACAGTAGTAGAAGCTTGGTTCAGATACATCATGTTACTATTCAGGATATGAGGCAAGTTTTTGTTCCCATAAGTGTGTTGGAAAGAGATCTCTTTATTTACTTTAACTCTGGTAACAACTAGCCATCTTTGTCTTCAGAATCTGCCAATTCAAAAGACAGAGGGAGAATGAATTGAAAACAATTAAGAGGAAGATGAAGAATAAATCAAAATCTAAAACCCCACCCAGGGAAAGAATAAATACAAAATAAAAATATCCAACACCATCCCCCCCAAAAAAACAGAATTATAAGTTTTTTCTCTTTTCCTTTTTTTTCCTTATTCTGCACAGTATGAAAACCAGGATAAAGAGAAACAATCCAAGAAGCCAAATCCCACAAAGGAGCTATCATAAAAATTTCGCCATAAGTCCATAACAAAATTTTCTTTTTCTTTTTTGAGGGGGATTTTGATCATTATTAGCATCATCATGTAGCTTGTGAATTGGAGCTGATAACAGCAGCAGAAGCAACATCAACAATATCACAAACACCTCATAATCATGAATATAGAGCAAATTAGTCAATATTTCACTTATTAAGAGGGAAAACAAAGTTTCTTAACTTCATAGGACAACAAAAAAGAAAATCACTCAAATCCCACAAATTGGGAACCCCAAAAGAGAAATTTAGCAGCATCATAGATGCATCAGTACAGGCATTAAAATCTACTAACCCACATCAGAATTAACTAACAAAAACCAAAAATAATCATCAAATCACAATCTAGAACCACAGATGAGTAAGAAAAAGGCAAGAAGTGATTAAAGTACCTGAAACCCACAAGAGAGCAATGGTGTACCCTCTATTTGGGAGCAGAGAAGGGGATTCAACAAAGGCCCCAACCGGCTGAACCCAGTTCCTCCTCAAACAGAGACAAAAACAATCCCCAAAAGATCCCAAAAACATCACCTTCCTTATCATTGAACAATCAAAATAGTATTAAATAAACATTAAGTTAGTGTTTTATTAGAAAGAATACAAAACATTCTACCTTCTATTCATGATTTTTATATTCTTATATTCTTCTTCAAATCAATCCACCTTTCTAACGTGGAAACAATAAATAAATGAATAGAAAACTCACTAGAAACTTCTTCTAGAACTCAAATGGCTATGCGTTGTTGGTGGGTGTGGTTCTGTTCTCGTTGTTGTTTGCTTAAACGTTAGGGTTTCGAACCCTAACCACCAGTAGGTAGACCTAAACACTCTGCTTAAACCTCCATTTAACGCAATATTTCCACTTATTAGTTCTTTCTCTCTCTCAAAAGTGGCTAGAAGTTTTGTGAACTTCATTTTATAAAGGAAGGTACGTGGACAACTTAACACTTCAAATGCTGGTGGTATGCATATGCTTAATAGTTAATAAATACTATGGTGCTTTGGCGGCAACCAATGCCATCCAAAGCATTCATTTTTAAATTTATATTGACATTATTATTTTTGGCCAGTGACAGATCTCTGGCCAATTATTTATTTATTTATTTATTTTTATTTTTTGTTTAGAGACTTGAGGCTTTCATAAAAGAAAGTGTGAACTCTGTGAATTTCTTGCAAGACAAAAATTAAGAAAATAAATAGTCTCATGCCATACAAATTGTAGACCTTGGAAGCCAAAAAAAAAACTTGTTTCAACAGTAGATATAATGTGTGAATTAACAAAAATGTTTGAGAGTACACCGTCGTTGCTGTAGCTAAATTGTTGTGTGCTGGTTCGGAAAAAAAACTTGTTTGATCCTGAAGTATGGAGCACCTCACTTCTTTGTAATATACTATTGGTCACTAGTCCAATTGGTATCTCCTTCCTAAAAAGAGAGATGAGAGTCTTGAGTCCCGGTTAGTGTTAAAAAATAAAAATAAAAAATAACTAAAAAAGCCTTTGAAATGCCACAAGAGTAATGTGTTGTTTGTTAATCTAGTATTGTTCAAAACATAGTGCTTAATTCAACACTCTTGTGATTTATTTGATGGTTAGTACTTGTTTCTTGATGAATTGTGCCACACATTTAGTTTAATTAGTTTAATTTTCATGTCTTTAGACTAGATGTAGTGTAGTTGCTATCACACACATAAACAAGTGACAATTTAAATTTCCTCATTAATATACAATTGCTAGTGTCTAATAAAGTCAAGTTTAGTGGTGAACTCTAAAGCCTCAAGTCCTCTCTCCTATATCTTTTCCCTACTTTCTAGATTGATTTCCTTTTACTTACAGTAATTTCAATTGCATTGTAGTTCAATTAACCAATCACCAACAATTTTTGATCATTCGACCTACTAATCCGACATTAATTTCCAAGCACAAATACACTCATTTTTTCGCGGGACGATCCTTACTCACTCTAATTATATTTTTAGTTGGAAGTGGTAGTAGCATTTTCTAAATTTAAACTTGGCCACACTACACACTTTTGCATTGCAATTTGGCGCATGGGCACGAAAACACACCAAGTTTTGGTGCCGTTGCCGGGGATTTGGCACCGTCGTATTTTGGAAATTAATTAGGAATTAGTATTCTTTTGATCTTGTTTTTATTTTATTTTATTTTGGTTATTTATTGTGTTTGTTCTTCATTGGCTAGGTGAATTAAGCCAAGAGGGTGAAGTAAAGGGAAATTAAAAAGCAAAGAAGCACAAGAAGCCAAGCAAAGCTAAGCAAGAGCATAAAAAGCTCAAAAATAATAAAAATTGCAAAGCAAAGCAAGGCAAAGAAAAGGAAAAAAAAAAAATTGAAAAAAAAATTGAAGTTACTTAAGGACCCTTTGTGAGCTTTTCTAAACTCTTTCTCTAGTTAAATTGTGAGCTCGCGTGGAGGCAAGTTTTTATTTTCTTAGATAGATCGTGAGCCCGTGTGGAAGCAATTTAATTTTTCTTGCGTATTGTTCAAAGCATAAGAGTATAGG
>JAOTQH010000040.1:6614785-6628978 GCA_025631255.1 Cornus kousa
GTATAAGAGACAGCCTTATAGCTTTATGTTTTAGGAAAGTTTCCATTGTTTTAATTTCCTCTATAGTTTAGGATTTGCTTAGGCCTATAAATACATGCTATTGTAACAGTTTAGGGCAATCAATTCTCTCTTTTATTAATATCAGAAAACTGAGAGTTTTCTCAATCTCTTCTTGTGGATTCAAGTGTTTAAAGAATACATTGCTATTCTTAATTATTTTGCTTGCTTTCATTGATCTGCTGCGCCAGTGAGGATGGGCTTGAATAACGTTTTTGGATTTGAAATGTCCCAGGTGTGTGTATATACAAGTAGTTATGTTTTCAGAATTTATCAGAATTCCAAAGCATTGATGTATATAGCCTCTGTCTCAGCTTCAGTGCCTTGAACTTTATGTACACATATACAAGTATATTTAGAATACATATTAATGCCTGACCATGAAAATCCCATGTGGACCAAACAGTGTTCATGCACTCCACACTGCAGACTGAGACCTACGCTTGTCCAGTGAGTCCCCTTCATGAAATTGTTAACAAGTTGTTTTGGTGTACGAGTGAAGAAGTCCCAGGAAATCATTTTAGGAAATTATTATTGAAGCATGGGCTCTAGGTACACCGTTGAAACAATTCAACACTAATTTGGAAATGATGAAAGTTTTGTCCTTTATGTTGTTTTATCATTATTATTATTGATTAATTACGTATATACATGTGAAGACACGTGATGATTGGCGTTCCATGGATAGCTTATATACAAATTTATGTATTGTGCATACCCATTACTTTGACGGCTTGAAAGAGTAGCCGCAAATGGGCTTTTATTTTTTTATTTCTTTTACGTTGGTGACAAGTTATGAATAGATTATGAAGGGAGAAAAAAGAACAACAAATACAAAATGAAAAAGTGTTTATATTTATCTTCCTCTCTACTCATGTCATAGGCTCGGGTTCTTGGGACCGGGGCGGCACATATGTATATGAGATTCAAACATCCCTAAACACAATTTGTCTTGGACTCAACTTGAAATGTATCCAAAACTTGGATACAAGTAGGTGAACACATTTTGCATACTTAAAAATAAAATATGCTACTTAAAAATATATTGTATCATATTATTATTTATAAATAATAATAATAATAAATAAATAAATAAAAACCTCAATAATAATTAAAATTGAATGAAACTAAATGATATATAGTTGAAGGAAGATTCTACCTATCTCATCAGTAGGGAACTCTCCTTCACTATCAAATTTGAGTAATTTTTCTTCTTCCACCATCATAATTATTAGATAATCTACATGGCCTATTTAGGTATATGTATCGGAAACACATTTTATATCCATGCCGTGTCAACACAGGTACATAAGAGAGTCCGGGTAACACAACCGCATACCAATAGGAATTGAACCCTGCACCCTTTAAGGTGGCTGAACATATACCACTCAAGCTAATAGCTGGTGGTCATAGCCTTGTACTCTCCAAAGTCCACAAAAAAAATTTAGTCAGTTTTAAAACCCTAGAAATCAGATTTTTAACCCAAGCAGGATCACCGGGATTCAGAAAATGAACATTAACAATAAAGTCAGCACAAACATAAATGTTACCTTCAATATTTGCAATTCCTAGATTCAGCTATACAGTATATAGACTGGAAGATATCATAACTACTCACCCGTATGCATCTACAATTTCTTGAAAAGCAGAAGAGAATTTGTTTGTGCGGAAATACGTAGGTGGTGATTCCTTGGTATGCAAAACCTGGAGTATGGCACCAACCTGTGAGTTGCTGTCAAAGGTAGCCTGCTGCATTGCATCTTGAATCTGTAAAAAATGGCCTAAGCAAGTTAAATACTTTTACAACTGCTAATAAAATGGGTACTTGTAGCTGACTATGAGATATATTAATCATATGACAAGCATGCTCTCTGCAACATCTAAATAAGAAAATAAAACAGTTTCAAATAATATACCTGTTTTGTTGCAAAAACAGGACACCAGCCTTCTGCAACAAGGCACTTTTTGGTCACATCAATGCTGAGCATATTTAAGGTGTGGTAAATGGATTTCTCCTTCTTCACCTTCACAAGTAGAAAAACATTAAATTTCAGGAGAATGAACATGATTTCGATGCATATACCACACCTTAAATTTCAGGAGAATGAACATGATTTCTTCATCTTTGCAAGATTTGTTTCCTCATGACACACAAACAACTAACACATATAAGAAGTCATACATAGGAGCAAATAAGTTCCTGTAAGCCAGCAATATAACAACTGCTACTAACCATAACGTTCCAGCACTCAAATTGATGGCCAATAGTCTGTAACAGATTACCGCGATGCATCAGTCCAAAATCTATGGTAGTCTTCAGCTCTAAAATTTTTCCAGAGACCTATAAATCGTAAGGCAATAAATTTCAGATTGCAATCTGAAAGCAAATAATGATTGGCCAAAATTAAACATAATAACATGTTCCTGTACCCTGTTCATCTATTTGACCAGGACACTTAGAGATCAAGCCAAGGTAATATAATTGCAATAGAACTCATTCACTATAAGCATCTTCATTTATATGAATGCTCCAAAATTCATCAAGATGTTGTGCATCTTTTAAGATTTCTTTGATGGTTTCTTTCTAACAAATTTATGCAAACAAGCTCATTTTATTAAAGCAATTGTGGGAGATATTACATGTTTTCTTAGTACAAAGTTGTAAGGTTGCAAATTCCATGACATGGTGTTATTAAGAGTGAGTCTTTGTTAGAACAAAAAGCCGAAGAGGACCACAAAATCAACTGATGAAACATCAAGTCAAAAATGGTTAAAGTATGTGAAAAAACATCATTAGAAAAGTGGAGATCATAATTTCAAGCGTTAGAAACAATCAGCTGAGTGATTTAGACGAAGTCATCACAAATTTACTCATTTGGAAACTTGTTTTGACCTCAAAAGTATAAGTTAGGAAGTCCTTTAGATATTTGTTTCTACAAAACAGTGCATTTAGCACAGTACTTGCTTTTGAGCACCACTACTCGAGGTCATGCTCAGATGCAAGCATCGGGACTTGCCTCAGTATAAAGTTGAGCATGTGAACTAAAAAATCCGAGCACTGATACCCAACGTCCAAGAGAGTTGAGCGACTATACTCAAATTCAAGCACCAGTACACTAGACGGGAATTTGTGAAAATGAAAATTCCAAAATGTAACAATCCACTCCACCACATGGTATGATATTGTCCACTTTGGGCATGAGCCCTCACAGTTTTGTTCTTGAGTTTTACCCCCAAAAGGCCTCATACCCTAAGTCACACAATCCTTCTGAAGAGGTGCCGCTATCATGCTCCGCGCGCGAATTCAATTTTGTCAATTTACGAATTCAATTTTGTGAATCCTCAAATTCATAATGGTTTCACATTTGAACAATACCTCTTTAAGAATTTATAATAAACATATAGATTTCTCATGTCACGTTTTTTTAGAAATAAAAAAATATACAATAATTTTTGTATTTTAAGTATTACTAATATTATGAATAAGATTAATATAATTCAAACACAATTTCTTGTGTTAATGAAATTACATTTTTATTATTCCATAAAGTATATAATGGTAAAGCATGTGTACAAATATTGAAAACATTTTATACATACACACATATTTAGTAGCACACAAGTGTACAAGTGCTCTGGAGGCTCTCCCGCTCTAACCAAATTTTAGATTTTACCGCTTTCAGGCTCTCGCTCTCAAATTTGCTCCCGCTCCCGCTCTATGTGACTTGGCTCATACCATTTGGAGATAGCTAGCACATATAAGCACTTCACCTTCATCTTAACTAGGCGATGTGGGATTGTGCAACTATAGCTCGCTCAGTGTGGTAGCTCGCCCAGTCTCTCTCACCCGCCCAAGCCACAAAAAAATTTACCCAAAAAAAACAAAAATTCCTAAATGTTTTATAATTATCTAAAAGTTTCCAGTCATGTTTTAAAGTGTTTTTTTTTACCTGGATTAGGGTCTTACACAAGCATATAAGGACTCTGTTATTGAATTTTAAATATATGACATATGAGAACAGCATGAGAAGAGAAAAGAAAGAGGAAAATTTGTTGGGCACTTCTAACTCATCTTGATTTCAACAATTAATTTGATTTTTAATCACAAATATCTAATAAGCCGGAAACAGCCTGGAGTTCAAGGGTTAGAAACTGAAAACAGCCTCCCCATGAGAATATCTTTGTTTTCATTGTTTTGTGAATGGATGGTTGAAAATAATAAATAATGAATATAAAATAAGTTCAATTTACAATCAGCTGTGCAAGTCTCACTCAGTATTGAATTCCTGAGCTAAAAAATATTTAAATTCCTCCTCCTCTAGGCTCTAGTGATTGAGTAATTCAATTTACATATGGACAGCGCAACTGTCACTTATTATAATAGTATTATAGCCCCCCTTTTTTATAAGTATAATAGTAATATAGCCCTGGGCTACTTCAAATTCAATTTGCGATAGAAAATCATTTATTTCATACTACACAAGAAAACTCATAATCCCTTTAACCCTTACTATTTACTCATCTGTTCAAAACATACTGCAGAACCATATTATAGTAGTTCAGGCCTAATGCTGAAACTCTTAATGTAAAATTTGGACCATATAGATTTGATTCATGAAGGGTCACCCCATAAAACCAAAGATACTGTTATCATAAGAGCTCAGTGCTGAAAATTGTAATTTTTTCTTAAGCTACAGGGGTTGAATCCATAGAAACAGAGAAGCTTTGAAAGAAAAGAAAAAAAGCATTTTTAAGGCACAACTCCATCCTACAGCACACTAACAATAGCTGCCACATATGCATGATCAATTCTTAATGGACTCAAGTATCATGATGGCACATCAAGAAGTATCACTCCACAAATCATCCTTAACATGCAATAACTAATATGAATACAAATGTTGAAAGATATAAAAGTTGAAGGCAGAGATTAAAACATGAAGAAAACACAGATATAACATGGTTCAGCCACTAGGGCTTACATCCACGACACACAAAGCCGAAAGGGCTACATCTCTTTCTTTTCTTTTTTTGATAAGTAAAAATATATTAACAAAGGCACTCAGAGGGGAGCGAACCCTTAAAAAAGCAAACAAAATACGCAAAATGCGCCATTACAACGATAAGTTGTCAACAAAATCCAAAAAGCTATCCATAGATGGGCAATTTTTCCCATTAACCCAAGAATAAAAAGAATGCCAAATATTCACCTTAATAACCTACACCAACGACTCCTTTCCCTCGAAAGATCTCTTGTTCCGCTCGTGCCATAGCCCCCACCATAAACAAAGAGGTGCAACCCTCCACGCCTACCCGACTGCCCATTGGTCTCCCTCTCCAAGCCTCTAACATGTCCATTGTGTTACTTGACGCCACCCAATCTACCCCAAAAACATTCGGGACCAAACTCCAAACATCCGCTATCACTTTACAATGCAGCAAGAGATGATTAACCGATTCGTCCGCCTTCTTACACATGCAACACCAATTCACTGTTATTTGGCGTCTTTTTTTGAGATTGTCAAAGTAAGAATGCTGCCAAGCACCGCTATCCACGTGAAAAAAGCCACCTTCAGTGGAGCTGAAGTCCTCCAGCGTTCCAAGGGAAACCGTTGCTTATTGAATTCGTAAGACTTTGATAAAACAGCCTCACCTTAAACACCCCTTTAGAATCCCCCATCCACACCATCTCATCCCTTACTTCCCCCTCCACCACTCGATTGTAAATTAATCCCATTAATTTGGTAAACTCCAAAAACTCCCCATATCTCATATCCCAACTAGCTCTCCCATTCTCTAACCTAAAATAATCTGCCACCACCGCATGTTTCTCCTCAACCATCCTAAAGAGTCTAGGAAACCTACAAGCCAACACCATATCCCCACACCAAACATCCGTCCAAAACCTCACATAACGACCATTCCTAACTCTAAACCGTATCCGCTTAGAGAATTCGTCCCAACCCCTCCTAATACCTTTTCATGAACCCATACTTGTTGATGAAGACACCTCTAGACATCCCACCTCCCTCTTTTTCCCCAAACCGACAAGCAATAACAAGCCTCCAAAAGCACGGACCTTTCGCACCCAAATCTCCATTGCCATTTCCCTAACAGAGCTTTGTTAAACATTTCCAACTTGCGAAGCCCCAAGCCTCCTCTTTGAATCGGGGTGCACACTTTCTCCCATTTCACAAGGTGGTACTTAAACTCCTCCCCTACACCCCAACCCCCCAACAAAAAGTTCCCTGAATCTTATTTAGTCTACTAATCACTGTTATAGGGATTGGAAACAAAGACATGAAATATGTAGGAAGATTAGAGAGCGTACTCTTTAGCAATGAAAGTTTACCCCCTTTCGACAAATATTGCTTCTTCCACCCAGATAACCTCTTTTGAAAACGTTCCACCACTGGATCCCAAATGGCAACTCTCCTCATGGAAGCACCCAATGGCAGCCCCAAATAAGAAAATGGAAAAGCCTCCACTCTGCAATCCATAATAGCTGCCAACTCATGAATATGAACCACATCCCCTATTGGAACAATCACACTCTTCCCAAAAAACAAGCCAAAACACACCTCAAGTGTCTCACTTGATTCACACTCGCATCACAAAAAACAATAGTGTTGTCAGCAAACAAGTGAGATGTAACAATTTGATTTGGCACACGCCCCATCGAAAAACCTTGAATAAAGCCCAGTACCTCTACCCTTTTCATAGTCTACTAAAGGCTTCCATTGCAATAATGAAAAGAAAAGGGGACAATAGGTCCCCCTGACGTAAACCTCTCGAACTTGCAAAGAAGCCTGCTGGTGACCCATTCACTAATATAGAAAACCGAGCCGTCGAAATACATTGACGAATCCACCCTTTCGATTTGGTTCCAAACCCCATCCTCTCCAACACATACAATAAGAACACTCAATTCACATGGTCATATGCTTTTTCTATGTCCAGTTTACACACAATCCCCGGTTCACCACATTTGACTCTTGCATCAATACATTCACTAGCAATAAGAACCAGGTCGAGAATTTGCCTTCCTCCAACAGACGCATTTTGAGACTCCAAAATGGCCCCATCCAACACTTTCCTTAACCTAATAGCCAGAATCTTCACAATAATCTTATAAACAGAGCCCACCAAACTAATTGGTCTGAAATCCTTAAACTTCAACCACTCCACCCTTCTTAGGTATAAGAGTAATGAAAGTGGCATTCAAACTTTTCTCAAAACAACCTTCCTTGAAAAAAGCATGCATTATTCTCATCTCACATCCGCTCCACCTTTTTTTTTTTTAATGTTGTAATTAAATTTAATAGTATATATTGAGAAGGAATTATGTTCATGGTTACCGTATGAAGTAGGCACATAGTGCATATTAAGTGCTTATGTTTTTTTTATTGCTGTTTTCTTTGTGATCAAGAGTGATATGTACACACGCCAGAGGCAAATATCCACAAAAACACACACAAACAATGGTACCTTCCAATGATGGTTGATTCTAATATAAAATGTGTAATAATATAAAGCACCACAAGATGCTTTAATTCCGAGATGAGCTACGTAATGAAGCGATATATTTTTCTAGTCGTCCTGGAAAATGTTGGAAATTCAGTAGCCTGAAGAGTTTTCTTGGATCTATTTTAGCCAAGAGCTTTAGGGTGCATTATTATAATCTGTGGAGTAAATAGATCGTTAGAGTGCTCCAAAATTATTCTTCACTACCAATTCCCCCCCCCCCCCAAAAAAAAAGAAGCTATTTAGTGGGATTCTGTATTGTTTTTGAATAACAGGTGCTTGTAGGCTATTGGATGTACAGTTTAGGCATTATATATTTTTTTTTGATAAGTAAGATTTTATTGAAAACGCTCAAAAGGGGAGCGGAACCCAAGGAAACAAAGAAACACGAGGGCCAAAAGGCACCCTAGATCTTCAAAAGGCACCCTAGTTTAGGCATTATATTTTGCGACTGTTTCTTGATTTGTTTGCGTGCGTGTATATATATTAATTATAGCTTTAAATGTTGAACAGGTGATGTAGAGTTGACAAATATGCAACTGAAGCCAGAGGCACTCAATGCGTTAAAGCTGCCCGTGAAGGTTAAGGCGGGATTTCTTGGATCAGTGAAGCTCAAGGTATGTGGGGTTGATACTAGTTTGTTGCTAATATCCTGATATGATAAATTATTTGATGGGAAATCTAATGGCCTACTCAGAAGATATGGTTAATTATGATTTGTTAATTAGTATTTTAAGTATATTCTGAAATTCCAAGGCTGCATATTGATTGGCAGACTTTAATTTGGTCTGTGGATGGCTCTACCTACAAGTATTGTATCTCATATTATATTACATGTATATATTTGAAATTTTTGGAGTGAAGAGTTATTTGTTTCATAATTATATGCTTACAACAAGAGTGTCAACTTGTATTTTGATATCATGGAGGTGCTGTTAGTGGTGATGTGAGTGGTTTGATTGTGCCAGCAGCAGCCTTGCGCCGGTGGTTTCAGTTTTTTATTTTGTTGGTGGCTATGGGGTGCAATTGTTATTAATTGATCAGGTGTGAATTGTGAGGTGATGGTGTGGTCAAGTGTGGTGGTTGTTTTGGTGGTAGAAGTGGCAGTGGTGGTGGTTGCCGAGATAGGACAGAAAACGTAGCTGGTATGACTTGGGAAAGGTAATGGTTGAATTTATACTAAATCCTCATATTTATGGCGTTAAATTCCTTGTCCCTGGGAGTTTGGGAAAATTGAAATCTGAGTTGTCATTTCAGATCCAAATAATGATGCATGTAAGGTGGTGTTAGGATTTGCGTCTCAAATTCTATTTATGAAAAGTGGGACCGGTCACACTTGTCTCGGCTAAGTTCCAAAAAGTGGGACCGGTCGCACTTTTCTGATAGTTTCGGGATTTGTTTCCTTAACCGAAGATGTTCTTTCCAAAAGGCTATAGACTTGTGGGGCAAGTTGTTTCTCTTGTAAGGAAAGTCTTGGCCTCCAAGGAATGTAAATGGAGAGGAGGAGTTTGGAGAATGTAGAGAAGAGAAAGAAAAAAGGGTTTGAGTGAGGAGAGGAGAGGAGAGGAGAGAGTATGTGCAAGAGGAGAGAGATGTAGGCTCATAGGAGAAGGGTTTGCTTTGAGTCTGAAAAGAGCCATGGAGTTTATTGTGAAAGGGCATTCTCTAAAATTGTAATATTCTCTCCTTGATTCATGATAGTAGTCCTTTTTCTCTTCGTGGACGTATCCCTAGTTTTGGGTGAACCATGCAAATTTTGTGTTGCATGTTGTTCGATTGTTGTGTAATTGGATCTCCATATTTATGACGTGATTTGCTTCCGCTGTGTCGAATGAAGGGGATTTAATCCCCAGCAAGTGGTATCATAACCGATGCTTCGTTTTGGGAGGTTCAACCTATATCAGAGTCAAAGGTTGGCCGTGGGAAGTTTGTCAGAGTCGAAAGTTTGTCGTGGAGATTTAATCAAAGTCAAAGGTTTGTTGTGGAGAGTTAGTTAGAGACGAAGGCTCATTGTGGACATGGGGATGTGCACAAGCCCATGATGGGCATGAGTCCTGACTCCTGAGATGATGCCAAGTGCCAAGAAGGGGTGATTTTGACATCCTAATACCCCCTCGAGGAGGAAGTTGATGAAGATGAAGAAAGGAGGAAGGAGACAATTGGTTGGTGATCTTCAGTCAAGGTGGAGCCATGGAATGGAGATTTGAGTCGTTTGCCTGATCGAGCGCAATGATTGATCTTATGGAATTTGAGGCAAGGTGGAGATTTGTGTCTTAAATTTTATTTCTAAAAAGTTGGACCGATCGCACTTAGGAGTTCTAAATAAAAAGTGAGACCGGTCGCATTTTTTGATAGTTGCATAATTTGTTTTCTTAACAGAGGATGTTCTTTCCTAAAGTTCACTTTTGGTGAAGATTTAGAAAGGAGGAAGGAGACGATTGGTTGGTGATCTTCAGTCAAGGTGGAGCCATGGAGGTTTGAGTCATTTGATTGATCGAGTGCGATGATTGATCAGATGGCGAGGCAAGGGGAAGATTGTTAGGATTTGTATCTGAAATTCTATTTCTGAAAAGTGGGATTGGTCGCACTTGTCTCGAGGAGTTCTGAAAGGTGGGACTGGTTGCACTTTTGGGGACGGTCGCACTTTCCTGATAGTTGCGGGACTTGTTTCCTTATAGAGGATGTTGTTTCCAAAAGGCTATAGACTTATGGGGCAAGTATTTTCTCTTGTAAGGCAAGTCTTGCCTCTAAGGAATGAGTTGAAGACTCTATAAATGGAGAGAGGAGTTGTTTGGAGAAGGTAGATAAGAGAAAAAGGGTTTGAGTGAGTGAGGAGAAGAGGAAAGAGTAGGTGCAAGGGTCGATAAATGTAGCGTCATAGAAGAAGGGTTTGCTTTAAGCCCAAAACGAGTCATGGAGTTAGTTGTGAGTGGGCATGCTCTGCCATTTTAATATTCTCTTCTTGATTCATGATAGTAGAATTTTGTGTATTGCATGTTGTTCGATTGGATCTCCATGTTCATGATGTGAATATGTGATTTGTTTCCGCAGTGCCAAACAAAGGGGATTTAATTCCCAATAGGGGGTTTCCGCGGTGGTGCCAAACAAAGGGGATTTAATTCCCAATAGGGGGCTTCGTGTTACTGATTAAGGATAACTAGGATGTTCTCTAG
Organism: Cornus kousa; assembly: GCA_025631255.1. NCBI lineage: Eukaryota > Viridiplantae > Streptophyta > Magnoliopsida > Cornales > Cornaceae > Cornus > Cornus kousa. The sequence continues at coordinate 6,625,540 of JAOTQH010000040.1, forward strand.
CGATTGTTGTGATATTAGCCAGGAAATCCTGCTCAAATAAGCTGATCTTTGTGACCGAATGGAACTTCAATCTACCACTATTATGATAATGATGTGTGTTTATATATATATGATTGAGAGAATTTAAATAATTTTTTCTTGCTGGCTTAGTGAGAGGGCAACCTCCAAAATGAGTATTACCTACAAAAAGGAGTATTCGGCAACACATGGGAGTTATCATACAAAACTTGCTCAATAGTCAATATTCAATAAGTGTGCAGGAAAGTCAAGAACCTCAGAATCAAGTTGAAGAGTTATTGCCAAATGGATTTACCTAAGAATCTGTGAGTCCATGAGCAACTCCAGTTCCTTTTGGTTCCAAGAGAATGTGCCGTTGTGGTAGAGCCGTCAATGAGATAATTGTAAATTTTGACATTCTCCGATACCATGTTTAGTTGATATGCTAGATATTTTTGAGCCGTCAAAAGTGTTCCCTAGATTTCCTTTTAAGAGTGGTTATCGTCAAATCTCAGTTCACGAATGTGACGAGTGAAAGGCAATATTAAAAACTAAAGATGACTTTATGAATGGATAGTGATGCTTTTGTTTGTCTAACATACCTAGCACTTTGATGTGTTTGATTTGATGAGTCCAGTTTTGAAGTAATTTATTGGGAAGTTTATACCTTGTAGTGGTATATTTTGATGTTACAACCCATCTAAAAGTTATCATTTTCTGCATCTAACGGAAGTACTATAAGTTTTACAATATGAGAAACTTTATGCTAATCTAAAAAATTGCCAATTTATCTTTTATTTTTATAAATATGGTTAGTGAAGATAGATAGTAAGTGGATGAAAGTAATTTTGAACCATAGAAGTTGGCTAACATTAAATACAGTTGGATAGGTATGCAGTTGCCATGGCATAAGTACATTCTGCAGGCATTTCACCTTGAACCTCATCACTATTATTGCTCCTGTAATCGATTGTATAAAATAAGGGTTGAGTTGTCAAAGCAGGTTGAAGAAAGCTTCCAACGTATGGAAGGAAATTAATGTGCAACATTGTCCTAGTGCTACTAGACTTTGAACAAATATTTGAGGTTATGTATGACACTTCTGCCTTCTGGAATTGGAGTTTTTCTAAGTCAAGAAGGAAGGCCATAGCATTCTATAGTGCGAATTGAATGATTCATGGTAGAGATACAATAATTACGATTGAGAATTTTTGCAGTTGCCGGAGCCTTAAGACAGTGGCAATATTATTTGATGCATCGTGCATGGAACCTTGAAGCATATTAACAACCAAAATAAGCTGAATGAGAGGCATGCAATTTGGGTTCCTGTAATAGTTTATATTTGCGTTAAATTATAATTCTGGAGTTAACAATAAAGTGGTATTTGCACTTTACAAGAGAACCATATTGATGAACTTCATATCTAAAACTATTGATTTGTTTGATTCTTTCAAAGATTTGTATCCTACTGATCCATATTTTGGTCAATTTGGATTTTGGCATTAGCAGACAACTAAGGTAATGTATGTTACATAATGGCTTTATTTTCATGGGCAAAATGACTATACATATGGAATACCATATTTTTCTCTGCAAGAAAGAATCATTCTATTGGCGATCTGGCCAAACATTTTGGAATAGATGAGACCTATGCTATGATCGAGCAAAAGTTATTTTGGCCAAAGATGAGGCTTGATGTGTATAGATTTGTTGATAAATGCTGAAGATGCCAAAATCTAAAAGGAAGAGTACAAAATACTAGTCGTAATGGGTCGGGTGCTTCGCGGTCCGACCCAAAAGCTTAAGCTATTAGGTGGTGCTAACACCCAACCAATACCCAATTACTTTCGCATCTGGATCCGATGTGGGACAAGACCGTCCTTGTAACATTCTCCCCCACCTGAACTCACAATGCCCTAATTGCGGTCGGGCCACTTGCCTACTCGGGTGGGTAAAACCGGACACCTCTGGGCTGAGTGCTTGGCGTAACACCGTATCAATTACTAGGTGTGGCTCTGATACCAATTGTAACGGGTTAGGTGATTTGCTGTCCGACCCAAAAGTTTAAGTTATTAGGTGGTGCTACAACCCAAACTGATGTGGTACAAGACCCTCTTGTAACACTAGTCTCTATACACCAACACCATGGTATATTCCTCAACAACTTAAACGCATGGATTTTGCATTAGGGCCCAGGGGATGCCTGGAACTCAAAGGGGAATGGGTTCTATTTTCTTGGTAGTTGATCGACTTCTAAAGACGACTCATTTATTTGTTGCAAGAAGATAGATGGTGCATCGTTTATCACAACCTTTATTTTCATGAAGTTTAGCTTGCATATAGTGCCAAAAAGAACCACATGGCATTGAGACTCGAAGTTTTTGTCACAATTTTTGGAGAGCCTAAGGGAAATGCTAAGAATTGAACTGCAATATAGTAGTTCTTACTGTTCACAGTGTTTACAGTCGTGTATATATGTTGGGAAGAGAAAATCAATCTTGTATCATTATAAAAGAATTAACCTAATACACAAATGTACAAAATGGGTTATATAAGAAGTACAAGTTTAACTTAACTACATTAGGCCCCTATCAACTTATTGTAATTACATAATGGCCCAACACTTATATATATATATATAAACATTCTAACAAATACAAAATATCGCCTATTAAACCTTAAATTTTGCCAAAAATGGCTTTTTAAAGAGAAACTTGAAACTAAAAATTTTAAAATGGTTTCAAAAGACCGTTTGGCCCTTGGACACACTTCATGCATAAATAAAGAGACCCTATGGTAGTGCTAAAGCGCACTTCCCACACCCCATGCAAATGTAGTGAAGTTAAGACATGCCCTTTTTTCTATTTTTCAATAAAATCACTTAGAAATAAAAGTACTTAGAATACAAAATGAAAGTCCTTAACCCATGGCCTCATTACATACATGTCAAATACATCTCAAATGGCGCACTCAAGTGCTCATTACATATTTAGAACCAAATATACAAGTTTTGACATATAAAGCTACAAATAGCATTTCATGCTAATATTTTCATGAAATAAATACTTCAAGTCTACAAGACATCCCAAAGCAAATGCAAAGCCCCAAGTCTTGAATCCTGTACTTAAAAAATTTGCCCACTATGTGGGTGAATAACATAAAGCTACTCGTAGGAGATGAGCATGCAAAGACCTAGCGTTTTACAAACTTATTAAGTTGATATAAATCAATTCATACAGTCATGCCACCTAGCGTCTATGTCAAAGGTGAGACTCAGGGAGCATCCTAAGCTACCTTAGCGCATTTGTACCATAAACCACACCATTCATGCAATTTAACAATATAAGAGTATATAGTGCATATAATAACCCGGTCATTTTCCTCCCGTTCCTTTTTTTCTTAAATTTTAAAGATAATTTTCTTTTCCGAGTGCTGTTTTTTG
>JAOTQH010000040.1:6633451-6646173 GCA_025631255.1 Cornus kousa
TTCTTTCACACGATCACAACTTCCCACTTCCTTATCAAATCTTCCCACCAAACAAGAGGAGAGAACAGACTTCCTTCTTTCAACGGATTCCCCGTCGATGTACAACGACGGTCCGCGGTGAGGAACTGCCGATTTCACTTCCCCCCCAAGCGAGATTCTTGGTAATCTTGCAATTTCCAGAAAAGATTTCATCCCAATCAAACAAAACCCACATCGCCTCTCGAATCGCCCCTAGTGTGGTGAAATCGCACATAGTGACGTCATAATGGAAATTTTTTTATCATTCTATTCCTACACATTTCATATTTACAACCAAATAATAGAATGAGAATGGTCTATCTCATTCCATTTCCATTCTCATTCCATTCCTAGTTGTATTCTATTCCATTCCATTCCTGCACACCAAATGTAGCATTAGAATGTCAAAATCTCAAATTAGGCCAATTCAGTTGAATTCTCAGAGAGCATGAGTCAACTCATGCTATCCTTAGTACTCTCTTTTTGAAAGTACATTTACTTAATTGACTATCATTTCTTTATTAGTCATCCTACTCACTACAAAGAGTCGGCCTTACTGACTTTCGTGAGTTGACTGATTCCCTCGGATCAATTGACTTGGGCTGTCTAATTAGTTTAACCACTCGAATGATGGACGCCTAAGTCGACCTATCTAATTAAATCAGCAGAGGTGTCTAACCCAAAGAACTGACTGTTTTAAGAGTAAGTCGACTGCTTGCTTTGGAAATCAAAATCAAATGGCTAGTTCAGACGTCCCTTACTGCATTAAATGCTTATAACAACTATATTTTGAATGGGACTATAAATATGGCCTTGGATCAGCATTTATGTATATGAAACAACACTTAAGCATTCATTCATCAAATTTTCGAGGACAAAAAGTTAATTGCAGCTTGAATTGGGAGACTGACCAGTTAAGTTTACGCATATAGCAGTTAGGATTCCAGGATTTTCATGTCTGATCCACCTAAATGGTTATTTTAAATGCATTAAAAGTGTTTCCAGAAAGAAAAAACAAATCAAAATCCAAATTAAAGAAGGATAGCAGACAGGTCAATCGGGGAATAATTCAAAGCCTGCTGGCCTATTGTCAAAGTAGTTTGATTATGAGCAGGGGCGGAGGGGTGGGTGGGGGGCCCCCCCCAACAATTTTTTTTTCTTCTTTCTCAAAACGCTATTAATGCTACTTATTTATGGCTATTAATGGTGATTTTGTATAGAGAAATTAAAGTTGGCCCCCTCAAATTTTTTTTAAAAAAATCCTTTTTATGGTTACCTATTTATGGTTATTAAAGGTGGCTTGAATGAACCTTTTTGTCTTGCTTTTAAAAATTTAAATATAGTAAAAAAACATGTTAATTATTATTGTAATCCTTTCTACCTACAACATATATATATATGTATATAGATATATTTTTATACATCTGTCTCGGTCGTTGAACTATTGAATGCTGCGTCTCCTACACAAAAGGGCGGATGGTGCTAGTATGGAGATCAGAAATGTACGAAGAAGCGGATCGCGTAAGGAGTGGATTTGTTGACGAATCAGCAGCTGGAAGATATAGAGTTGATCTAGCATAATTCTAAGTCGGGAGGTGCTAGATTCTTGGGATAGAGTCTAGTAATTTGTAACTTGTTTCTTACATAGTTGATTTTGACCTGCATGGTTAGGTCCTGTGGTTTTTCCCATTTGGGGTTTTCCATGTAAAGTTCTTGTATTCTGGTGTAGGATTGCTTTACTTTTATTATTTTATAGTATCACATGCATGATTTACATTATGGATTTATTGAGTTATTTACTTGATGGTTGGTTTGATTTTTAAGTTGCAGTTAATTAGTTATATTTTAAAAATCTGTTATAGTTAAGAGTTAATAGAGTTCAATTTAAGACCCATTCTACCTTCTCTAGGTTAGATCAAGAGCCTTGTGCTACTCTAATCAGAGCCTAGTGTTCGGTCAAATAGACTTCTCAATTCCAAATGAAATGTTCAGATTATTGGTATACCTCTAAAAGAATGTTCGTTATTACTGGTATATGGATACTATATTTCTCACGCATATAACTGGTACTAAATTGGCTCTCTGTGTTATTATCAAACCGAGTTGCTAACTTCTCTCGGTAATACTTTGGTTGGTTGGACATGAAAATAAGGTTTTTTCTTGCTCGGTTGTGCTTCACAATAATAGAAAGAAGTAAATTTCTCATAGTCTATTTATGTTAAGGAAATTTCAGGAACATCTTAAATATTTTTAGGAGATTAGATTTGTCAATGTTATTTACGGAATCCTGAGAGTAGCCACTTTATGCAAAAATGCAAATTGATAGGTTTGTTGATGCGACGATTGTTTGGATTTATTTCTCTTCTTTGTTTCCCAGCTGGTACAATTTCCTACCAACAGTTTTTTATGTACTTGGAAAATGTTTATATGTTCCAGATAGTTGGTAGTACAGTCAATTCATTTGAAACACTGCTTTGAACTTGTGTATTACTGAAAGTAATAGTGATTTCCTGTGGCCTATAATTTCATAGAGGCAGTGGGAATTCTTATTTGAATTTATATATTCTCTTCTGTTTCAGGCTGGTGCTTCCTTGGAATCACTTGCTAAAGGTGCAGTGCAGTTTTCTCGAAGATTTACTGTTCAAGAACTACAAAATCGCTGGCATTCTCTTCTCTATGATCCAGTTGTTTCTGCAGAGGCATCTGCTCGTATGATTGAGTTTGAGCGTTCTACTTCAAATCTTCTATCAAAAACTAATAGATTTGAAATTTCGAAAGAAAAATGTGTTTCAGGAAAGAGAAAAGCTGGAAGTGTACGTAAATGTTACTATGCATTGCGTAAAAGAATTTGCAACGAGCCATTTGAGTCAACAAATTTGAGTTTTCTTGCTGCACCAGGTAATGGTAATTGCATTGGGAATGGAGATGAACTTCCTCCTGCAAATGTTATGCTTGATGATCCCATTTCAAATCATTTTGGAGTTCAGGACTCGAACTTTGGCATTATTTCGCATGCCTTTCCACACTTTGCCATGAATAGTGCTGCTGGCGCTAGCGATGATGCCACTGCCCATGCATTTTGTACGGGATACCAGGATCCAGTTGTAGATTTCCCTGTTGACCAAATTAGCATGCATGAACAAATTCCTCATAATTTTGAAGAGAATTATCCTCTCCCTGGGAGTTGTTCTGGTGTCGAGGAGTTTGTTCAATCAAAAGAATTGCGAGTCTGTGATATATTTGAAGGTGATGATTTAGAGGCAACACCTTCTGCTATATATAATCAAAATAATGGTAACATGTGCCCTGGATTTGGAGGAAACCCCGTCTTCAATTCTCCAATTACAGATTGTGATGCATCATATCACAATTTGGGGTACTCGTCTCCTCAGGCCCAGATGCCAATTTGGAGTGCATTTGAGGGCATTTCTGCACCAACCATGCCTGATGTTCCCCTTAATGAGAACAAACAGCAGGAAGGAAAAGCATTTTCGTTTCCTGATAATCATGATGCGATTAACACATCTACTTCAGGATATGATGTGCACTCAGATTCCAAGCTGGAAATCCAAATGCAATGTGATAACATGAAAAACGCAAAACCTAGTTCAGATGATTATTTCACAGAGTTGTCCTATAATCTTTTGAACTCTGATGGGGAAGAGCTTTTTATGGATGATGATGGAAAAGATGGAATTGACAAGTCTTACATTGATAATTTGAGCTCAATTTTGTTGGATTCTCCTAACGCCAATGACACAACAAATATGTTGGAAACCAAAGCATCTGTGGCTGCTCCAGATGATTTTTTCTCTATTTCTGGTGGTGCATGTTCTGGAGAATCAGATGAGAGTGCGCTGTCTCATTTTGTTGATGGACATGCAGTTCGCAGTTCAGAGGGCCGTATGGTACCATCTGCATCAGCTGTACACCGTCAGTTTCCAGAACTGTGCAATGGAGTTATTTGCTGCACATTAAACACCGAAGACATGGAAATTCCTTGCAATGATGATGTTTTTCTACCCATCCATATGCCATCAACATCCTCTATGACAGAACTGAAATTTCATGAAGTTAATAAACCAACTTCCTCACTTCTTAGGAATTTATCGGCTAATCGGAATACTAATGCTGGAAGTCAAAGCCTGATTAAGAGAGAAGGAAAGAACCCTGAACCATCTCATTTATCTTCTCAGATGCTAGGTTCACACTTGCTACCAGAAATGGGACAAAATCATTCAGTTGGTGATCTTGGGGTTAAATTTGAGTTGCCGAACACTGACTGTCCACGTATTGCATTCAAGAGTCCGAGTACTGCTTCTGAAGGTCCAAATCAAATCAGTTTAGAAACTGTATGTACAAATACTCTCTTACCTGTAACACTGAATGGTGAGACTATGGAAATTGAACAGGCGAAGCACCCGACTTACAACTCAGCTGATTCTTTTCCGGATAAACCAGTTCGTGCCATCATTTCTGCACCTCTCAATAGCCTTGTAAGCTATCCTCAGATAAATGTTAGCTGCAGTAAACCGGAAGTAGAAGCTCCTGCAACACTTCAAAATCATCAAGCTTTCCATGCAGAAATGAGCTCTGCAGAAATGAATATTCCAGAACCGGTGGTAAACATATCACCATCAGAGCAGGAAGAACTTCCTTCTGAATGTGATGATGGCGTACCTTATTTTTCTGATGTTGAAGCAATGGTAAAAATTTCAAATTATTTCACTGTCAGTTCGATGGTGACTTCTCTCTCTCTTTGCTTTCTTTCTCATAACTTTCGTTGTTTTTTGATGTCTTCTTGCAGATACTTGATATGGATCTGAGTCCAGATGACCAGGATTTATATACCAGCAGAGAAGGTAATTTCTAGTATGCCTTGAATTGATTAAATAACCAATTTACTTATTAGTTGTTACTTGTTTATCTGTTCACAAGAATATCACGTTGAGGTTGTTTGATCAGTTTCAATTTCTGTCATCACTCTCACTATGATTAAAGGGAGATGTCATGATGTTTAAGTTAATTGTCAATTTTATTGCTCTTGATGGGGTAAGGTTCGGAACACGAGGCTCTGATGGAGAGTTGCGCAAGGTCCGTGATCTCTAGACCTAGAGAGGGTGAGGGGTGATTGGTCTTGTGGAACTAATTACCGATTTTAGCAGATTTCTGAATTTAGTATTAACTTAATAGAAATTCAAATTCAAAACATAGCAGATAATAAATATCATCAATCCATAGCAGTTATAAACAGATAAATTAATAGAGCAATGGACACCAGCTTTTCATGTGGAAACCCCAAAGGGAAAAACCACGGAATCTAGTCCAGGCAAACTGAAATTCACTTTGTGAGAAAAAGTACAATCTAGGTTAACAGACTCTACCCCAAGATTCCCATAGTTACCTCATGACATAAAAGATTCCAAACTTTCCCTTGAAAGTCTCTAGGCAGTCCTTCTACTCGTAAAAAGCATCCGCTCCTCACGAATTTGTTTCTCTTGTGATTTCAGTCTCAGCCGCTAGTTGTCTAGGCTTAAATCTCTGATAATGGATGAACAGTTGTGTTGAACTCATCGTTGAAATGCGCAACAACTATTGTCAACGCATGAATTTACGCTCACCAATACTAGAATAATGAATGAAGAAAGATAACTACTATGCACTCTAGAAGTCCCAAAAGACAGAGAATAACATTTGTAGAGTTTAAAACCAACTTGGAAACTAATTTTTCGAATAGCTCTATCGACTGAAGAAGCTCTCGATCAGTCGACAATACTCCAGAAGCTCTCGATTGATACCTTGATAGATCGTAGTCTACTGCAGTCCAATACTTAGAAAAATTTCAATGCACGAAGTTTCCAAAACTCTTTTAATGTATAATTTAAAAGATTTAGGGAATCGAATTAGAATAAAATCAAGTAACAATTAGAAACTCTAAAAACATATGCATGAACCTTAATTTTTAGTGAGTTTATCAATGTGTTGAATTAAATTCTTATGACGTTGATTACTGTTGTGATTAGGGTTTCTGAAGGAGAGAAGAAATGGAGAACTTAGAAAAAAACTGTATTAGAGAGCTGCCCACTCTATCTCATTCTTTCTTCTTATATATAGTTGTGTACAAGGGTAAATAGACAATACAAAGACTAAATTACCCCTTTGGGGTAAACTAATTACATGTGTGTTCTAATATGACTATTCCAGCACTCCCCCTCAAGTTGAAGAATATATATCATATAATCCTAGCTTGGAACAGATAGCATTCAATCGGTTATGACTGAGGGCTTTAGTAAACATATTAGCCAATTGATCTTCAGACTTCACAAATGGAGTAAAGATGTTTCCACTCAATATTTTGTCTCAAATAAAATGACAATCAACTTCAATATGCTTAGTCCTCTCGTGGAACACTAGATTAGAGGCAATATGAATAGCTGTTCGATTATCAAAAAACAACAGAGAAGTGGTTTGAATTCTTAAACCAAGTTCTTCAAGAAAATGTTGTAGCCATGTCAACTCACTAGATGTATGAGCCATTGCCCTATAAACGGCTTCTGCACTAGACCGTGCTACCACTGTTTGCTTCTTACCCTTCCATGTAACTTAATTAGCTATTCGATTATCACAAAACAACAGAGAAGGGGTTTGACCTCCTAAACCAAGTTCTTCAAGAAAATGTTGTAGCCATGTTAACTCACTAGATGTATGAGCCATTGCCCTATACTCGGCTTCTGCACTAGATCGTGCTACCACTGTTTGCTTCTTACTCTTCCATGTAACTAAATGAGGGCGCAGTATCCTGTAGCGGATCTTCTATCTAAGGGTGAACCAGCCCAGTCAACATCTGTAAAACCTTCCACCTTAAGGTGCCCATTGGATTTATACAACAACCCGAGCCCTGGAGCTTGTTTAAGATAACAAATAATCCGAACAACAACATTCCAATGCGGCACTCTAGTAGTTCCGATGAACTGACTCACTACACTAACTGCATATGAGATATCGGGCCGAGTAATGGTGAGATAAATTAGTTTGCCAACCAACCTTCGGTATCTGCCAGGGTCATCAAATAAATCACCTTCATCAAGTAGAAGTTTTGTGTTTGGATCCATAGGAACATCGACTAGACGGCCACCTAACAAACCTGTTTCATCTAACAAGTCCAGCGCATACTTTCTTCGAGACAAGCTGATACCTTTCTTTGATCTGGCAACCTCAATGCCCAAAAAATATCTGAGTTTGCCCAAGTCTTTAGTATGAAACCGATGTTGTAGAAACTCCTTCAACTTGGCAATGCCTGCATAATCATCACCTGTGATAACAATGTCATCCACATACACTACAAGGGAAATGAAACCTACTCCAGTATGTTGCTGAAATACTGAATGATCTGTCTGGCATCTGTGAAGACCAATCTCTAATGCAGCCTCAGAAAATTTACCAAACCAAGCTCTCGGAGATTGTTTCAAACCATAAAGGGCCTTCTTTAAGCGACAAAACACTGTGTCGGTACACCCCCTGAGCAACAAACCCTGGTGGTTGCTCCACGAAAACCTCTTCAACTAAGTTACCATGTAAGGAAGCATTCTTAACATCCAATTGAAACAAAGGCCAGTTACGATTAGCAGCAATAGAAATGAGAACTCGAATAGATGAAATTTGGCAATAGGAGAAAAAGTCTCATCATAATCAACACCATGAGTCTGTGTGTATCCCTTTGCAACAAGGCAAGCCTTTAAACACTCAATAGAACCATTAGGAAGGTATATGACAGTACAGACCCACTTACAACCAACGGGTTTGGTACTAGAAGGCAAGGGAACAAGCTCCCATGTCCCAGGAAAGTGACAGAATGAGGAGATTTTCCACTCAACACGGAGGATGGCATACGGTTAATTAGATAGCAGGCGGTAAGGACAGCATCACTCCAAAATTGTTTAGGGACATGCATATGAAACAAAAGAGCGCAAGCCACTTCCAAGAGATGACGATTTTTACGCTCAGCCACCTCATTTTGTTGTGGGGTATAAGTACATGAGGTTTGATGAATAATGCCTTTAGCGCGAAAATAACTATCAAATGGATTAGAGGCATATTCTTTGGCATTATCAGAACGCAAAATTTTAGTGGAACATTGAAACTGAGTTTTGATTTCTTTGCGAAATGTTTGAACTATGGAAAATAATTTGGAGCGATTCTGCATTAAAAACAACCAGGTCATACGAGAATGATCATCCACAAATGTCACAAAATAATGAATTTTATTACTAGAAACATGTTTTATTGGTCCCCATACATCTGAATGAATTAACTGAAAAGGACTAGACACATGATTATTAACTCGAGATTTGAAAGATACACGATGATGCTTACTAAGCTCACAAGCTTCACATGACAAAGACAAAACATTACTTGGACTTGGGACCTGACGGTGCAAAACAGGAGCAAAGGGTGGCCAAGACGACAATGCCACTGAAATGGGGATAAAGATGACTGGAGGGCTTAAGGGTGCTGCTCAAGATTGAAGTAATACAAGTCACCTACTTCATACCCCGTACCAATCTTCTTCTTCGTCTTGAGATCCCGAAAAACACAACATGAGGGATAAAATGTAACGGAATAGTGAAGAGTTTTAGTAATCTTACTAATAGACATCAAACTCAAAGGAAATTGAGGAACATATAAAACAGAAGAAAGAGACAAAGAAGAACTAAGATGAGTTGTCCCTAAACCTGAAACCTTAGATGATGACACATTAGCAAGAGTGACACTTTGAGAAGGAGATAATAAATGAAATTCAGATAAAAGGTGAGAACTACCGGTCATATGGTCTGATGCTCCGGAGTCGATAATCCAAGGGCTGTGAGAGGAAGACAAGAAACATTCAGGCGTACTACCTGATTGGGTGAAAGAAGCTCTGGAAAATGAGGTAGGTGCATGTTGCTGAGACATAAGCTGCGCATACTCATCACGTGGGATAGTGATTATATTGGACTCAACAACCCGGTGAGGATCAGTATGTGGAGCTTGTGGAATAAAAACAGCCTCTTTATAGGACAGCTGATTTGCATGGGCAGATGGTTTCGGTTTACCATGAAGATCCCAACAGTAATTCACAGTGTGATTAGACAGACCACAATGAGTACATTTTCTGGATTCTCTACCACGGCCACATCCCCCCCCCCGAGTCACGGCCACCACGTGTAGAACGACCGCCACGGCCTCCACGAGAATTGTTGGGTCCACTCTGAGAGACAGAGTTAAAGCTGAATGTTCACCGCCATTATTAGTGTGTATAACTGAAGTGCCACGAGAGAGAGTAGCTCGCTGGAGTTGGGAAAATACCTCAGGACTGGGGCTGCCCAAAATCTGGGCACTAATCGGCTCATATTCTGATGAAAAGCCAGTGAGAAACCGAACAACATTAAATTCTGCATGTTGTTATTGCATACACTGAACATCAGAGGTGAGTGGTTGATACATATTCAGTTATTCACAAATTCCCATTACTTCGGAATAATATGCTTCTAAACTTTGATTGCCTTGCTCAAGACTGAAAAACTGCTTACACACTTCATAGACACGAGTGATATTGCCAATTCCAGATTACAATTGCTTGAGACGATCCCAAATGTCTTTGGCAGTGTCTAGATAAAGTGGAGCTAATCTCAGGTTCAATGCTGATTAACAATAGGGAAATTATTTGAGCATCCTGTTGTTCCCATTTACTGAAATTTGGATCATCTGTTTTTGGTTTATCCTTGCTGAGATGGCTGCCAAGGCCTCTAGCTTTAAGAGAAAACTCTACTGATTTGGCCCACAGGATGTAATTTTTGCCATTAAGCTTAACAGAGGTCATTGGAGGGTTGAATGAGGTGGTGGAGGAAAAAGGTCGGAATTTGATGCCATGATAGGAAGGATGGTGTAGATTCAAGACTGAAATTGCAGGGAAAGATAACCAGAGAAGAAGAGGACCAAAAAAAAAAGAGAAAAAAAAAACCTGGAACAAAATATTCTTTTCACATATCCGGGGCGGATCAGATCAGAAAACTGGATCAAATCGGCTTGCTCCAAACAGGTCAAAGTGGACAGTAAATCTGGATCAGATTATTCAGACTTGGAACAAGCAATCTTCACAACCAAACACACCCTGTCTTCTCCAAACTAAGGTACGATGTTCAGAAAAATAGGCAACCACTGGTGTGTGTGTGTGTGTGGCAATGACGAAGATGAACTGAGACACTGGGCTGAATCAACGACGAGAATAACGATAAGCTTAGACGACAACCAACAATCAGAATGAAGACAACACAACAGATTCGATCTCCATCACGATTTCGATCTCTTACGAGATGCAACAAATGTGATCACAAACACAATTTCAATCTTTCAAACCCATGATATCGATTTGCTCTGATACCATGTTGTGATTAAGGTTTCTGAAGGAGATAAGAAGATGGAGAACTTAGAAAAAAAACTGTATTAGAGAGCCGCACACTCTATCTCATTCTTTCTTCTTATATATATAGTTGTGTACAAGGGTAAATAGACAATACAAAGACTAAGGGCCTATTTGATATCACTATTCAGCGCTTAACACAAAACACGGTTAGCGAATTTTTAAAATTAGCTTGTTTAATAACATTTAGGTTACCACTTAAATATTACGCAGTAGCTTAAAACAGGCCAAAATTTTAAGCGACACGGACCTTGCTTAACGCTTATCGCAGAAGACGGTAAGTGATTTTAGGTTTTAAAATATTTTGTCAATGACAATGTTACCCTCAAATATTATATTTTTAGGTTCTCCATCACTTGTTCTACTCTTGAAATTAAACGTATTGATGGACTTTCTATTTCCACTTTGCATTTCTATTCCCTTCCGATGGATTTTTACTTTTAGTTTACTCAATTTCTCTAATGTTTCATTGTACTTTTCTTCTCAAATAATGTAAATATAAATAATATTCAACAAAATGTAAATAAATAAATATATATTTATATACTACATGGTTCACTCAAGTTTATAAACAACAATCATGCAATGAAACCCTAACACCATTGTTATGATGCAAATCCACTATATTAATAAAAATCGAATGATTTGTGCGTTAAATCTAATCTCCTTCTCATAAATATTTCATTTTCATAAGTAATTCATTTTATATGTTGATTTTGAAATTTTTATGATAAGTTTTAACATTAACATCCATTGTTAAATTACTTACCCAAAAAAAAAAAATTCCATTGTTAAATTGATAAATTTCTTTGGTGAAATTCATTATTTTACATATATGTTTATGTTTTAATATAGTATTCATGGAGCGGGCCCGGCTCGAGAGCTTGAAGTCCATATGGCCCGCACCAACTACTAGAGACGTGGGAAAGAAAGATAGAATTAGGGCTTTTGCTTTTATAATTATTATAGAATTTTAGGGTTTTATTTATGGTAATAGGTTGATTAGGGTTTTTCTTTGATGTCTATTTATATGTTGGCTCAGACATTGTGAAAGTTAGCTTTTGATGATTATTATTGATATTGAATTTGAAATTATCTGTGATTTCTTCTCCCTCTGAATTCTTCTCTTCTGATTTCTTTCTCTCTATTCTTATTTCCTTTCTCTCTCAATCTCCTTCTTATTTTACTTGAATTCTGATTTCGAATCGCCCCTACCCGCTGCTGCATCAATTGGTATCAGAGCAAAAGATTCAAAGCTCAGCCATCATCATCCTTTTTAGCCGGCAGAAAGAAAAAAAAAAAAGTTCAGCAATAATCATTATTAACCTTACTGTTCACACACACAGTACACCCACTGTCTGCTCATCGTCTTCTGTCATCCACCCTCAATACCTCTATCTGCTGCCACCAAAAACAACACCACAATCCATCCGTCCGTCTGCCCTAAACCAGCCCCTGTTCATTGTGTTCTTCACCCACTCTAGTAAAAAACATCACAGTTAATCTTTCCAGAGTTTTCTCACCACCGCCGTCGTTACATCTCTTGCTGTCAGCCAGCTCGTCACCAAACAGTCCCACCAGAGTTTCTTTTTGATCATCACTGCCAGTCACAACTTCAGCCAAGAATTCAGTATTTGAATTTGGGCAGTTAAATTTAATTCAGTGTCATCTTCGCGATTTTGGAAAGTCAACTTTGGATTTTCGCTTTGGAAAGATCAGACTTGGAAAATCAGAATTGGTTTGGAAAGGATATATTTTGTTTTCCTTTTATATTAGATTTGACCAAACTTAAATTTAAATTAAAGTCCGATCTAATCAGCCTAGGAAGCAGTGATCCAGATCCATCTGGCCCAACTCAAGTTGGCCCAGCTTCAAATTACTACTGTATGCACCTCACCAGATCAAAATCAGCCAGCTTCAGAACAGGCCCAGCCCAACAGTGATCCAGTGTTAGGAAAAAAAAAAAAAAAAAACCCTCAGCCCAGCAAGTTTCAAAACCACGACAGAGTAGTTCTCAGCCTGTCCAGCAACCGACAAAAAAAAAAAAGAGGTAAATTGGGATCGGAACAGGTGCGTCCTCCTATTAAAAGTTGCGATTAATCTCTTATATCTGTTGGTAAGTACTTAGATCTGCAAAACCCCAACTGAACCTTGTTTTTATTTGCCTATTGTTTCTTCAAGTTCTTATTATTTTATTTTATTCTTTGTACCATTTCACAGCCAACCTTTTTTTTTTTTTTTTTTT
>JAOTQH010000040.1:6675206-6691471 GCA_025631255.1 Cornus kousa
GTGTATAAGAGACAGGGGCATACCTCTCATTCATGAGACTCCACCAGTATCTTCTCTTAACCTGGCAAGAGCCAAAAACAAGTGTAAGCTAAACAAAGATAAAGCTGGAACAAAATGTGGATGACAATTTGAATGACTTCTCTTTGGAATGGCATAAAACGTGATAAGTTCTACATTTTGCTTTTTTGCTGAAGTGGAGATATTGAACTGCATCTGCTATACAGTAAAAAAAAAATAAATAATAATAATAATAATAATAATAATAATAAAAAAAGAAGAAGCTAGACCGACAGGAAAGCATCTCACCTTTTCACAAGTACAATCACCAATATATCAACATGATATGCTCAGGTAAACCTTCAAAAATATTGATGTGAGACAAACAAACATGGATGTACTCCCCCACCCACCCCTACAGAAAGAGAAAGGGAAGGGAGGGATGGAGGGAGTGAGCTGAGGCAAAGGAAAACCATAGATCTCTCACAAAGACTACTGCAGATGCAAGAAGAAAGAAGGGAAAAAAAAAATGAAAGCATTCATTTCGCTTGAAATTCTGAGTTTCAATTTCATAAATCAGAAGAACTGAGAGAGAGAAAGTATCTGGTATACTTGCTGATACAAAAACAATCCTACTCTGTACATAAATCTGAAGAAAAGGTCAAAATCATGTCTTATCTATGGGGTTACCCAAAAAAGGGGGGGTCTCAATTTCATATCCCTAAAGTACAATCTTGATTTACGATTAACCTGTGCAAGTGAGCCCCTGTTGATAACACCGAACCAATGTCTGTGATGCAGATGAGCTAAACTATTCACATTTGCATTGAGCACAATTGCAATGCAGGAGGCCTTTGCCAAAACTAAAAGAGATATTTTCCTGTAATACTCGACCACAAATTCTGTCTGAAACAGCAAGCCACCAAAAGTTCAGAAATTTGGAACAACGCCCGTCAACTATAATCGAATTGATAGATGGTTAAATAAAAACATCTCCTTTCTTCTACTGCACCTTCCGAATCACTAGCAGCATAAGGAGTGGTCTGGTATGATGACTTTTAAATGAGAAACCCAATCCAAAGCCGCCACCCTGGCGAGGTATTCCACTGCCGATTTGTGCTGTGAACTCATGATGGAACAAACAGGAGCACACTTCCGTGAGTGTTGTGCAGAAGGGCATCAGAAACTATGATCAATCAATCTTCAGGACCATCATGTTTTCACGACTGGTTTCGTTGTCATGTGCGTCTCAATCAACTTGTCCACAAAGGATCGAATCTGCATGACAATTTAATAAAATTGAAAAAAATAATAATAATAATTAATCGAACACATCGAAACACACACAGACATCCTATGAAACCTAAACTGAAAAGATATTTTAACATTATTAAACAGCACTACGGCTCCGACGCTAAGTACTTAAGATGAATATTTGTCAAACAGTAGAGGGTGATTCCCAAAACATAGGTTAAAATTTTAAAATTGGGAAACTAGTCTCTTCATGTTGCCTATCAGAAATCAGACATAATTTGGGCAATTATTAGAAATTAAGCAATGACAGGATATTGACGACACCAACTCCTCAGGAAGTGGAACTCAGCCAAAAAGAAAGGAAAACAATTTGAAAGATGATTTTCACAGCAACAGAAGGAGCATATTTGGGAATGGGATCTCTGCAGAGACAACTTTACAATTGAACAAATTAACTAGATTAACATAAAAATGAAGTTCACACCTTATTTTTGCGCTTAAAATCGAGAAACTCGTAAACAGCCATGGATTTCTCAGCATCAGTAGTCTGCTCCATTACCTGAAATTAGAAGGAAGGTAAGGCCACAAAAGAGAGAAGACAGTGGGGATACATGTAAACAAAGCAGAGTAATCTATAACAGGGAGGGTCATTGCCACAGCTGTTAATTTGTTTTCACGACTTTTGACATAAAGATGTAGAAGTCCACTTTGCTGACGCAACCAAACAACTGTGCATTGCCAATATATGACTGGTTACCAAAAATTATTTTCTTAAGAAAATTTTATAATAAGAACCCAAAAAGTAAAAGGGTGGAACAGGAAGAAGAAAAAGATTGGACCTTGGTTGCAGTTTTTTTCATTATTGACTTGTATCCTTCCTTATCAATTTTCCTTGCTTTATAAAGAGGCATGAGCAGCGATGCAACATAATCCACAACAGCCTGTTTAATATGCTCCGCTCTGGGTTGATTTTCAGCCAACTCCTTGTTTACTGTAACTTGTGAGGCAGAACTCTCATTTGCTAACCCTTTGTGCTTCCTTTTAGGTAACTCTGTGTGCATATTTGAGTCCTCCTCATCCCTTATGTGCAAAGTCCGCTGGTAGAAATCAGAGTCAGCAGCAGCTGCCTGAGATTGCCATCTCTCAATAGCATTATAGTCTTTTATCCCTACGCTTCCAGAAGCATCAACCCATGCTTTCGTGAATATGCTGCTGTCTACAGGCGCACTTTCTCCAGAGTGTTCTCTGAAGTTCAACTGGCATGCAATCTCATTCGAGTGGCTACGTTGAGAGAGGTTATCAACTGACATTTTTGAACTGTCAAGATTGACACACGCAGCAGAGAAATCAACAGACCAGTCCCTAACTCTGCAATTACGAGAATCTATTTCAGATAGACAATCCTGTCTTCCGAATGCTCCGCCAGACCACTTCTTTCTCACATCAGACTCGTCCATCTGTGCGTATTGCTCACGTCTAGCAAATTTATGGAATGATGGTATCTTAGGAAGCTGCAGCGATGTGTTGCACTTGGCTCCAGTAGATGCATATGCCTGCAATGTTAGATAACCATTGAATTGTTGAAAACACTTAAGGAGAATTACGGAGCAGGAATTCATCCCCCTAACCCCACCCACATCCCATGAACACACTCTGGGTGCAGAAGTTCAGTGCCACTGGCATCTAGGCCTTTTTCCAGTAAATATAATAATATTTAGAAACCACCTCAATAGAAGATTATCGCAGGTATATTTGATAAGTAGAAATATCCTAGATATATTAAACAAATCAGAATATAGAATAAAATTCTAGCACAATCTTACTATACTAAAAATAAAATAAATAGTCAGGCTGACAGTCTTAAGAAAAAAAATATGAGATGGTATTAATGTTATGACATAGATGATAATAAAGAGCCAAGTTTTATTCTTTGGTCTTTGACCAAAATAAATTCTGCTCGATATTGAAAAGAAACAAACCTATAGAATATAGGTCCAAATGTGAAAAGCTTCTTCAAATGACACAGTTTAATACCATAAAATTATAAAATATAAGTACCCATAGAAAAGTTATTGTACATACAGCTTACACATTAAATAACAATAGAAACAAACCTCAGCAGCAGCTAGAGCGGCAACACGGGCTGCTTCTGCAGCAGCAAAGGCAGCCTGTTCTTCTGCAGACATGGCAAAATTCTGGCCCTCCTCCCCTTTGGCTTCCTGTCTGCCTACTGAACCTTGAGACCTTGAAGACTTAACCTCTGATTTTGAGTCAGCCCTTGTTTCCAATTTTACAGGCTTGGAATTCACTTTCTTCGTGTTTGCACTTGAAGGCATATGACTTCCAGCAGATGCAGAAACCTGCGAACTTCCTTTATTATCTGGTGTGCCATGATGTGTGCGTGGAGGTGCCTTTCCTGAAGCAAGATTAAATTTGCTTTTGAAAGAATCAACAGCAGTTGATTGTCTCAGTAGCTTCAAACCACCATTAGACGCCTTTTCCTTGCGGAAAATCTCAATCCACACGCTAACCAGCTGACTTGCTATGGCACGTATATCACGGCTAGTATGCACACAAACTTTTTCTTTCACAGTTTTTCCTATGCCTACACAAACAGTACACATATCATAAGTATTAGCAAGGAACATAGTATGCAAGAGGAAAATATGGGTGCGAACTTAGCTTAAGGGAAGGAGAAGTTCTAACAATCATTCAGGACATAATATAAATGAAGCTTTATTTCAATTAATCAAGCATCCCCCAACCACTTAAATATCCCATGAAAGACCAACCAGCCACAAAGATAATTTCAACAAATAACAGCGACCCCTTCAAATTGAAGGAAATAAAACAATTGGGAAATACAATTCCTTCATATTTATTATTTTATCTTAAAACATATACTCCCTCTGTTGCAAAATAAGTGTCTTGCTTTCCTTTTTGGCATGTCCCAAAATAAGTGCCAGCGTATCTTTTTGGGATGCTTCAAATTTTAACTTTCCCAAATTGTCCTTAGGTTTTGAAACGTTTTCAAATAAATAAAGTAATTGTCTAAATTTTGTTGGCTTTAGTTTTGTAATTTTCAACGCATGTCGTCTTAAAAAGTCGGAGTCCCAAAGTGAGACACTTATTAGGGACTCAGGGAGTAATAAATAGTCCAGCAGACGCCATCTTGGTGGCATCTAGAACTGTATGAGGAGTTTCTTATGGAAGTTTCTTCAAAACATACCTCAAGACCACATACTAAAAACATAAAAATAAAAACCAAAACCCATATATGAGTAGGTGCAGAAATGTTGTCCTCATTTACAGATACTACAAATAGAACAAGATACGAGAGATTAATACCTGACAAGCGGACTGCAAGTAGATCGGTTGAAACAAGCACAAGAAGACGAACACAATGGCGCAAGAGTTGAGTCCCATCCTTCCCCATTGAATCCTGTTATGAAAAGTACCAACATATATGCTCAGAAATAATCAGTTGCCTAAGCACGATATATTACTTGTAAATTCAAAATATTCCAGAGACAGAATGATAAATAACTACACACACGTACCAATATCCATGAGTTGAGTGTGCTGAGCCCATCCTTTGACCCAGCAAAGGACTTCAGAGCTTCAATAGGAAGATTCAACAACTCTTTTGCCAGATGCAATCGTCCAGCAGTAGTTTTTGCACTATAGAACATATCCTGAAGTAAATCCTCCCTGGTCAAAATCTGGGCCCCATCTAAAGAGTTCTTGTACAGGACATTTGAAAGCTCAACAGCCTCAAGTCTTTTCATAATGTCCCTCACTTCATTCCTTTCACTGTCTGAATGTCTCTGTGCAGCCTCTATTGCTTCCACTTCTGCTGTATAATCATTTCCACTACGCAATATATCGATTATACGCACAGCCTCTCGAAGCCCACTCATCATTGCACCACCAACAGTGTCCGGATGCTCCTTGCAGGTAGCTTCACCAGCAAAAAATACACAGTTCTCGACAGGCCTACCCAACATATCGTAATCTTCTCCCGATGCCCCCACGGCAACATAAGAGTATGCACCATAGCTAAATGGATCCCTTCCCCAGTCTGTTACTACTGATGCAACTGGATCAGGTACTGAAGCCTCCCCAAAAAGTTTACGGAGTACCGTTAAAGCATGGTTTACATGATCAGATGAGCTCATATTTTGGCCATCTATAGCTGCCTTACCAACAACTAAGGCAATAAGAACAGGCGCCCCAACTGTTTTTTTGACATTCCAGAACATAAAGCATTGGCCCCTCTGGTTCGTTCCCTCAGCAGTTGCACCAAAGTAATCAACAGAATCATCCCAAAACACCTCTGAGAATTCCATAACTACTTTATTGAGAACACCAAAACCGAGCTGCTGGATGGATAAATGTTTCCATTGGGGTAATGGAGGCGAAAATGTAATGGTTTCTGCTTTTAAACACCCCAGTGGCACTGTAATAAGGACAGCATCCCCTGAAAATTCTCCGCCATTTGATGTGGAAACTTTGACTTTACTACACTGGTTATCATTAACTCCACAGTCCTTTGTGATATAAGAAATATCTGTGACCACATGGTTTAAGTGGATACAAAGTCCTTCTCCCAGAGATTCAACAACAGTGCTATAACCCCCTTTAATCATACAATGAGCTCCTCCAAATCCTCCATAAATATCATCTTGATTCCAGTAAGGAAGAGACACGTTCTTAAGCAATGTAGCACAACCATACTCCAGATTGGCAAAATGCCAATCCATGACCCTCCTCTCAAGAGGACTCAAAATCTCCTTCAAACTATTATTCTCGGAAATTTTTCCATCACTAATATGTTGAGAACCAATAAAGGAATCTGCTGAATTATGCAGTTCACTTTCCACATAATTCCGTCCCAATCGAACTTTGTGACGCCTCTTAAGGGCATACTCTAAACCATCCTCAAGAGACATTTTCATTGCTTGTTCCCCCTTCTGTGCAACAAGCAATACCATGTCATCAAGGAGGCTGTTGAATTCCGCTTCCAAACCTTCATCTAAATCTGCAGGAACTCGCTGAGCGGAAACAATATCATAAAGAGGGCAGTCACTATTCAATACAGTCAATTCAAGGCCCAACTGCGCACAAACCAATGACGAAGGATCTGGTCTTCTTTCTGTAGCAACATCTGCCTCAACACCTGTAATAATGCTAGCCCCAAGATCCACGGGAACTGAAAGGGATGAGCGATCCGTATAGACACGACCCCCTATTCTACTCCTAGCTTCAAGAACAGTAACGGAAAAACCCTGGCGCTGCAAGTGGCGTGCTGCAGCTAAGCCAGCAGGACCTGCTCCTATGACAATGATTCTGTTTCTGACTTCTGAATCACACTGCATACGATGATTCCCCTCTATGGAATCATTTGAGGAAGGTTGAACACCATGTGAGTGCTTCATGAAATCTGAAGTTATAACAGGGGCTATTCCACCATCCAACACTTCGCAAGATGGATCAGAAATCCAAATATCCAAATCGACCATTTTCTTGGGCAGTTTTGCATCAATGCCACCATTTTCCTGGTATCCATCAGCTCGACATTCTTCAGGTTTTGTTTGGGTGGATAATTCAACTGCCTGTAGAGTAACAAGCTCCCCATCTTTAGTGGCTCCTGCAGCCCGATTTTCATGATCAACTACGACACCATTTTTCGTCTCCATGGATGCCTCAGAATTCCTACCCCGGCCAAGGATAAAGGAAACTCCATCATCTGAATCAGCGACAAGAGCACCAGATTTTTCTCCAAAATTTCTCTCTTTCAAGAGTTTGAAATTATGTTTAGCATTAGGTTCTGCTCTCTCCTTTTCAGAAGCAACTCCTACATTAATATAACCCTGTTGAGAATATGTTAGCAATTGGAAAGAGACAGAAAAAAATAATAATAATAAATAATGCCAACATGCACCACCGCTGAAAAACCAAAAAAAAAAAATTGGTTTTTCTTTCTATTTTTTGTTTTTTCCTTGGGGGTTAGGGTGGTGGCATCAGATAAGTCACTGAAAACATAACACAGGGGGTCCCCTAGCATTCAAAATAAACAAGTGGTACATCAACTCCAAAGGCAAAAAAGGGGAACAAAATCAAATATAACCATGATGAAATTTAAAAATAGACTTACACTGCAGTCAAGAAATGCGTAAATCTCCCTAAGTAAAGAAGCATGCGGTGGTTCATAAGCTGAAGGAGTAGCAGTGACTCCACAGTCTGTGATAGGTAAAATACGGCTAACATCTTTACTCCAAAGACTTAAGATCTGATTCCTGCATTGCAGTTAACAATTATATTCTAATTGAGAAGGCAGAGATTATTTAAACAGGAAACCAAGAGGCAACCATTTTGTAAACAGAAACATCAGTCTAAGTTACCAGACCAAAAAAAAATAGCATGATTATTTGCATTGGCCAAAAAATTATCTGAAGACATTTCAAGTTCAGAGGATGAGTATTGCAAAAAGCAGGCATGTCAACATATCATAAGGCTAAAATTGATATCCTTTGACTTAACAAAAGGAGAAGAACAACAGATTAAAAATAACAGCTTTCAAGAGGGAAACACTATTGCTTTTATGAACTTTCTCCTTTATTTTCTAGACACAAGAATCAATGGCAAGTCTGGGTCCCACTAGTGAGCACCCAAACATTGACACTGCCAGCAAAATTCCAACTCCAGCACCAGCTACAGTTGGGTTGGTTTCTAAATGTAATGGAAGTAGACACTTTCTGAGAGGGAAACTTGAACTTTGACCACATTTACATCTATATTTAAATGTATTTTGAGATGAATATGTCAAATATGGACTACATAGGGACTCCAAAATGATGTTGTGTCCCATCCCTTCATAAACAAACCAAATGTGCGCAAATAAGAGGAGAGGATGTGGACAGTGGAAGAAGGCAGACCCCGCGATAGCTGCACTCTTAAAGAAAGCACTTTAATCCAATCTCAAAATAATGCAAAAACTGAGCAATCACTTACCATTTATGTCTTAAGAACAAAGAGGCTAAACTTGAAATCCTAAGTCCAAAAATAGCACAGGGAAAAGAAAAAAATTAAAAGAAGAACAACTTAAGCATCAAGGACCATAGAAAAGCCTAAACTACAGAAAATCCTTTTGGTAATATTTATTTGAATGATGAATAAGGTTTGGTAGTGAATCTGTACCACATCCAAAATCTACAAAGAATATCCCCAAGAAATAGAAAACATCATAATCACTATTTCAAACAATTTTCCTTAATCCATGTAGGCAACACTTGCAGAATTGCAATACTTCATTCTATTCTATCTAACTGATAGACAGGTTAGTAGCAAACTCAATTTGCAAAAATCCAAATAAAATAGATACTAACAAAGGAAGTCTTGAGGCATCCCAGAATTGTCCTATAGAGGAATCCTTGGTAATGCTACCAATCCCTTTATGTCAGTGCCATATTGGAATGCTCAATATACCAGGTATACATATAAGAAAGGTAATTACACTAACCTCCCATGGATTTAGGTCTAACTAAAGGTAACCCCCTTACAACAGGAAACCACCAATTTCCCTACTTCTATATTTTGATTATCAAATTCTCCTTTATCAGTTAATTGCTGCACAAAATATTATATTAAAAATAATAATAATAATAATAAATAAAAAAGAGTTCACCAATAATGAAGTCAACTCTGAAACACGAGGCCTGTATACCCTCAATGTTAATCAATAGGAAAAGTTAAGCAAGAAATGAATTAACCATAATTATTTATGGGCTCCAAGTTATTCTCTCTCTGCACTGCAATGAACCAACCAATGTGCATCAGCATCCCACCATCCACAAATCCCCCCCCCCCCTCCCACAGCACGCACACACCAAAAATATAAGAAGAAAAAAGTGCCCTCCTAAACCCCGACAACATCACCACCAAGCCATCTCCGCCATTTTCATCTCCTTCGCAAGTTACTTTGATATTATCTATATTATTGCTATCATTACTTTTCTTTGCTGTCGAATTTTGTGCATCTAGGCTCCGTTTGTTTGGACGTAAAATATTTTTCAAAATATATATATATATATATATTTTTTTTCTGGTGTTTGGTTGTCATAAATTATTTACGAAGAAAAAAAATATATAAAAATTTAACAAAAATAACTTATCCATCAATTTTCAGCAAGTTATTTTACATGCCCCGCCCGATGGACTCGACCTCAACCTCGACGTAGACTTTTGCCAAATACCGACAAAGTAAAAATAAAAAAATATTTTACCTGAAAAAAATATATATTTTTTCCAAAAAGAATATTTTACGTCGAAACAAACGGAGCCGTTATTCATAAGCATCCACTATTCCCCCAAGGCTTCCTTAACACTACCATCACTGATCAAATCGTATCCATGAGAGGGAAGAGAGAAAAAGGCACGAGTGGGGCAGGGGATTCTGGAAGTTAACGATTATATAGGTTACTTTTGTCATTTCATATGATCCCTATAACATCAGCAAATCACTGGCAAATCAGTTTATTATTATTATTATTATTACTATAACTAGACAGAGCAGCTTTGTAATTTCACATATTCTGTTAGGGCTTTTAACTTTGATAGGGTATCGGAGTGATTTTTGTGAAAGTCTAATCTGAGTGAAATTTGCAAACTTCAAGGGATGTCATAATTAAATGATCCTAAGAAGTCTTGGCTCTCAAATGCATTTGATAAATAATATTATATTTTTTTGGTTCCACAACAATGAATACAGTCAAAACTCATACAATCACAAGTCTTATACAGTAAGATTGAAATTGCAAGTTAATAACATCAAACATAAGCATGACTGACAAAATACGTAAAATAAGATAGCTTTCATATAATGACAAATTCTAAAAAAAGGGCCAATTGACTAAATGCGGCCAAATTCATATTGTAAACATCTAGACACACAACATTGTAGGTAAACAATGCAGTCAGGTTGAGAACTGATAACTAACCTGCATTCTATATATTCCTGAAGCCCACCCTTTTGCTTCAATACCTCCTTAAACTTAATCTTCTCAACTGGACCAACTGCATGAGCTTTCAACCCAGCTGAGACTGCTGCTGCACCTCCATTTTCAGCCTCTGCAACTGTAGCTGAAGAAGAACTGAACTTATCTCTTGTTTTAAAGAACTGGTCACTGTCTCCAACCTGATGGCTTCCAAGAAATCCTTGCTCATGTATCAGAATTTCCCAATCAACATCCCCTTCATAAGCCATGTCCCCATGCCTACACTTTTTAGGCTTTCGCGCAACACGCTGGACTAATATTTTCTTATTATCTTTATTTCCAGGATCAGGCACAGAGCCTGCATCTTCGGCAGAACTATCATTACGATCTGCAATAAAGGTTGGAGAAGATTCTCCATTGGCCTCTTCATTGAGAGAAAGATAATCCCGACTCGGAATGCATGCCCCTTTGGATGCATCTTCAGAAGGATGTTTTTTATGGGAACTAGAGTTGCACTTTTGAATTGAAGTAACAGACTCAGGAAGACATAATTCCTGCAGATAATTATTACAGTTATCACCAGTCTCCAGGGATTTCTCCGGGTATTTCAGCAAAACAATCTCAGATTCATGTTCTCCACAAATTGTGGGTGGAAGCGACCTAGTATCAGATACAGACACATCTTCCTTTTGTGATGAAACTGAAGCGAGATCTGGCTCCTCAATGCAAGCACTATGAATTTGATTTGCAGCGTCACAATCACTTAAAGCTGCTTCTTTTGGAGAACCAGTGGCAGTATAGAATGAGTGAGGCTGAGAATGCTGGGAATCTTTCAGACATTGATCAAAATCAAGCCCTATTTCAAATTTCGAAGCCATCTCCATCTTATCATTACATGGCGAAGAGTTTTGAGGTGGGGTTTTTGCTGAGCCCTCCAAACTTTTTCCAGTAAGGTTCATGTTAGACATATATCCACATGGTCTATTCAACAAATCATCATCAGAACAAGGTCCCTGAATTTCTTTTCCAAAAGAAGAAGAATTTTTCTGGTCAGTAATTGGAGGGTAAACTGTCAAAAGACCCTCAGATTGTTTATCCAAATTTTCATTAGGCCCTACATTTGACACACCCTTCTTGAACAGATGGGTTTCCTCCATTTGTTCTGAAGCAGACACCGGATTGCACAAATCAATATCATCATGCACCAAAATACTAGCCTTCCCCAAGGAATAATTCTTTAACCCATCATTTGAATTGCAGATTTCTGGTGTAGGCTCTTGAGTAGGAAGAGAACAATTGTTTTTCACTTTCGCACAAAGAAACTCCTTAGAATCGCCATCAGAAAGATGGTCTGAGCCACAGCAAACCTCTGTGGGTCCCAGTTGAATCCCAGCAGTCTGTCTATTGACTTCACTGTCTTGAGATCTGGCAATCTTATTAGAACATGCACTTAAGCAGGATTGAGACCTTTGAACTAAGGAAATGGGAACTGAATCCTCCAGAACTGCTTCAGAATATCCAGCACATGTGTTATCACTAGATCTCATAATCTTATCTGTTACTGGTGCAGAAGCAAGCTCTTGCATGGGATCACTGGATAACAAATCCTTTTCTCTGCAGTCAGAAACTTGACACAAATTATCAACGGAGCTCTGAGATATCTCAATGTTGTTCTGATCAGCGGAGCTTGGGCTTGATCCCTCCCTGAGAACTTGAGGATCCCTTCTCTGTTTCGATCTCAAAGAACTGCGAGATTTCCTAATCAAACCAGATTGTGCTCTTCGGAAAAATTCAGACAATGAATCTTCTAAATTTTCCTCCAAACAGTGATCAGAACTCTCTCCAGACCTTAAAACGAACTCATCCTGATTCTGTGTGGAATCATCCCCACATCTCTGACAATCCAAAGCATCGTCAGACTCAGTATTGCTTCCATTTTTCTTCAGGTTTAAAGCAAGCTTGGTTCTCTTGATCCTCGCTTTACCTCTACTTTCTAATTCGTTAATAATAGTCCCGTCACCAATGACCTGACCTGTCTCAACAATTTCTGAAACTGATTCCACAGCCAAACCTCCATCCTTTACAGGGCCATTCAAACATTGACCCGAAGGCTCCGCTGCAGTCATACCCAGACTTCTTCCCATGGTTACCCCAGATCCACCATCTTTCTTTGGACCCTTCAGCTTCTTTTTAAAACTAGCCAATGTATCATCCATACCCCCCAAATCTTCGTCTTTAACAACCAGTTTCTCTACCCCGACCTCAATCTCCTTGCCCTTATCACTGCCACCATCCAATCCTACCTTAACCTTCTTAGGGTTTCTTTTGCTTTTAAACTTCAGTAAAGACCCTATGGGCTCATTATCATCCGAATCAAACCCAACCTCAATAGGTTTTGGTTTTCTCTTAGATCCTGACTTTCTCTCTTCCCCATCCATCTTCTTAACCCTAGGTTTTGGAGATAAACACTGCACATCAAACCCTACCCCAGATTTCATCTCAGAACCAACAACCGAACCCTCTTGCACCAATCTTGAATCCGTATCATTGCATTCCATTTCTCTATTATAAAAAGATTAACACTCATATCTCACATACAAATCAATTCTTCAAAAACTCAAACCCATACACAAAATTGAAGCCGACCCAAAAATCACCACGCCCATTCAAACCCTAGAATAGAATGAAACGTATATAAACAATTATGTGCGGTCTCAATCAGTGAGTTCATGGGCAAGTCTTATCAATGCTTCTGTCTACAACAGCCTATGATTTTCAATGAATTAAAAAAGCAGAACCTAGGGTTTTTTGAGAAGAGTTAGTAACGTTCAAAGAAAAAGGCGTTGAGAAGATCAGACCTGTGTGTTAATGAATTGTTGAAGACGGTGATGTTCGCGCGTTACGTCGCCTTATTGAAATGAGAAGGTCGTCCTCGGCCCTAAAACACTGCGTCTAGTAGAGAGAGACATGAAATGAAACAGTGAATATATAATGAAAAGTAGCGATACGTATAGAGGACCACACCCAGACAGAGAGATGGGTTTTAGGGTAATTCAGCCAAGGACGGTGCGTTTTAGATGCAATGCACAATAGATGGTCCACCTTATTGTGCATTGTGCAATTTGTGGTCGTATGGGACTAATTTCTAGGGCTTGTTGAACCACTTTCATAATTTTGGGCGTTTTAGATGCAATTCACACAATATAGATGATGGTCCACCTTATTGCGCATTTTGCTCACATGGGAATAATTCTTAGGGCATGTTTAACCATTTTCATATTCTGGGGGCATCAATGCAACAAAAAATTGGTAGACATTGTCGCACATAAAAATAAATAAATAAATATAAATATATATATATATATATATATTTATATCAAATATGTGATATTCTCTTCTTTGTTTCCTTCTCTACATTAAGCATATGAAAAATTTAGTATTTACTAATGTTTGCACTTATCTTTAAATTAAACATTTTTAGCATTAAAAATTATGTGGAAAGATTTAGATCTTTGATTGAACATTTAAAACTAAAAATATAAACCAAGCAAGTTTACTTTGTGGGAGAAAATGCCACTCCCAATACTTTTATAAACAATACTTTTGAAAATCAATAATCATTACTTCCGATTAATTAAGTAATTTTATTACTAATGGGGAGTTAGTTTAGATGTTATGATTTCTTCAAAAGGAGTCTTGAGAGTTTGGGTTCTATTACCTTAAGTACAAGTATACAAAATATGTACGACTTGATAATTCAATATACGCTTCATATGATATTTAAGACAAAACAAATCTTCATACTAATATATTTATAAAATAATCAACATATAATTAATATGCTAGATCGTCAATTAATTAAATAATCTACTTAATACTAGTATTATTTAATTAATCATGCTAAAAATGCAACTAATAACAAATAATTAAATAAATAACATAAATCTAGGCTAGTATTTGATATTATATTCTTAAGACATTTTATGTCCCGCATGGGGTTAGACGGTCTACACGACACTTGTCTTTTATAATACAACAATCTACATCTATCAGTAGCAACACTACAAACCTGTGTATGGAGGGAACATCCTATGTACGATACTTTCTCTGATTTGACTCTAAAATGTATATATTATATAGAAATAAGGAATTAGGTTTGATCTGAACCACTTGGTTCAGACCAAACCATGGCTCAACTCCAGAGGATTTGGGTCTAATGGTTTGGACCACTTGACCATGGCTTGAACCACTTGGGTTCATGTGGGTTTTTTGTTTGGAAAGATGAGAGAAGTTATGGAATTCACATATGAATCTCATAATTGAACAACCAACAACCTTGGGGGTTTAGGTACTTATAAAAGAGTTGGTGTCTTTTGGGAGTGTGTGGGTTGCAGTGGTTGGTTTGAAATACATGATTTATGTTGTTCAATTGGGTTGCATCTCTTCTTTCTTACAAACACTCTTTCAACCCACCCAATACACAACCTCTTGAACACAGTGTTTCAAATGGTTGTGCATATTTGTACTACAATTGCCATGCCTCTTACGTCTCCTTTGGTTTTTCTATGAATATTCCTTGTACGAACATAATCTTCAGTCCAGAGAAGACAATATGGTATCGATAGGATAAGTAAAACACCTTAAATCATGTTAGCAAATTTCATTCATAATAATTTTCTAACAATCCCCCATATAAATATAAAATTGGTTACTTAAATGCAAATGTTAATGCATATAGTAGAGAGCATAATCAGAAGTTATAGCATTAGGATATATAGCTTTTAGCTTTGAATCTTCCTTAGTGTATAGCTATCGGGTTTATTGGCTAACCAATAGATGTGATGTTTTGAATTGTTCAGCCATTTGTATAAACCAAAACAATAGTTAACACACAATTCCCTTTCTCACAGAGTTAGTTCTCATTGTTGTGTTCATTTTAGCCCTGAACAACTCCCAATATTCATGAGTGCTACTAGATGAACCCAACCTTTAAGGTTCTCATAAAAGTGGCCTCATTTCACACTCATATAAGTGACTTCTTATTATATATATCATGCCATTTCTTATTTGGATTTTTAAGTCATGGGAATCATTAAAAGCATAGTTTGTCATGATACTTGCTACAGGTAGCACTGCATCAGCATAGGCAATGAACAGAAGATTGAATATTCCCAGTGCTACTGGTGAGTCGCTTAAAATTTGTGTTGTCCCTTTGAATCTAGATATTGGGATCTCCAATCAGCTAAATAGAGTTTTCATTAGAGTGAATCATTGGAGTAGACTTAAATCTTATTCTCGATGACTTATACAATTGCTCTTTAGTATAACCTTCAACTTTATATATATGTGTGGATCCACAAGGTTGTATTTAAAACTAGTACACTCTACAGAGATTTCTCCAATTAAGAGCAATTGTCTCACATATTTTGTACCCTAATAATTGCTCACTATTTATAATGATATCTTTTCATTAGCGGCACAAGTGTAGACTTTCTTTGAAATGTCTTTTAATAAAGTTTTTTGACATTTTTTTGTTTGATTTATTCTAAGTTTCTAGCTTTGGTTTATATTGAGAACATATAACTACACCTTTAATATTAAAGACATATTCACTATTGGATTTGAAGTATTTAATATATGACATACAGATAGCATCATTGTTTCACCTTTAGTATAGTTTGATACCTTGAAAATTACAATACATAACTTAGCTCAACTACTCTATTTATTATCTTTCAATAATCCTATCCGGCATATTATCTCGGTACTTACTTTAATCCACTATAGGAGTTTTAAGCTTACACACTTAATTTTTTAGCTGAAACAAGAAACTTCTCTAGTTATTCCATTTTAAAATTTGTTCACATGAAACAACATACAGTACTACTATAATACTATAAATGATTTTTGGTAATATCTTAAATCTCATAAAAATACCCCTATGTTAGATGTTACTCTTCAGGATATATATTGATACAGATATTAATATAATAAAATTATTATAGTATACTATGTTAC
>JAOTQH010000040.1:6729727-6750016 GCA_025631255.1 Cornus kousa
GAAAATGAATATCAGAGCCATCTTCTCCCATCTTCTCTCTTAGCCATCTTCTCTCTCTCATCTATAAAATTGACAGTTACTAATGATTTTCGTCTTCCATTATATCTAGGTTCTTTTTATGCATGCAAGTATTCTCTATTATAATGCCACTTCTGGTTTTCAATCTTAGAAGCCTACTCGAGAATCTACACATCAAATTTATGAGCTACAATTTTAATGCATTAATAAGTTGCAGGTAACTTACCAAGGGCCTTGTGGCCCAATGGTATCTCCTCTACCTCCCAAAGCGGATGGTAAGGGTTCGAGTCCCCAAAGGGGCAAAGTGGGTGTGAGTGGTGTGTGTGTGTTTCTTGCCTATGAAAAAAAAGAAGTTGAAGGTAACTTTTCAGAGACTCTGACTGTAAGCTGTTCTGTTTAGATTATTACCTGGGTTGTAAAATCTTGTCTTGCTTCTTGCCCTTCTTCGTAACTTGTTGGAGTGTTTATATGGGGCTACGGAAGAGGGCTCTGCCTAAACTTAAGACTGCTTAAAATGCTTGATGGCAAGGTGTTTGGATGCGAAAAGCGTGACTTATGGCCAGCGTACAAGAAGAGATCCGCTTTGCCAAGAAGTGCTCACTTCACTTCTTGATGAACCACCATCTGCTAATGTCCAGGCCTTTTAAAAGTTTAATATAGTTTGTCTTAGAGATCTACATTGACACAAAAGCTGTGATTAATACTCATTCACTATCCTCGTGATTCACAATATTGAACAGTTTGCGCAGTCCCCAAGAGTTTCTGCCTCCTCAGCAGCATCGAAAGTGGGAATGTTCCTTCCCCATACTATTGCTCAGATTTCCAATAATTGTTTGATGGTTTAATACTTTATATCAGATAAAGTTTCTCTTCGCCCTAGGGGTCTTTGTGCTCTTGCTACTGACCGAAATGGAAGTTTTATTTATGAACTTTGATGGTTAATGTTAGACAAAAGTGGGCTTTGAAGAGCGTTTTGTGG
Source organism: Cornus kousa (assembly GCA_025631255.1). Lineage (NCBI taxonomy): Eukaryota > Viridiplantae > Streptophyta > Magnoliopsida > Cornales > Cornaceae > Cornus > Cornus kousa. The sequence continues at coordinate 6,730,725 of JAOTQH010000040.1, forward strand.
CTGACAAAGTCATGTAGTTTGTGGGCTGGGCTGCCGGAGGGTATCCTTAGAGTGGTATTTTAGATGGGCTGAACTGACATATCATGTAAGTACTGTTGATATTATATGGGGTTGGGAGGTCAAAGAGGATGACAGCTGCACTGGGATTAACACACAGCCCAGACTTCTCCAAGAGGCAGCTTCTGGGTGCTAGGGGGTAGATCTATGAGTCCATTCCCTCGTTCCCACTAGTATATTCTGTTTAATGGTATACTGCCAACTCATCCTTTGATAATGGTTCTCAATGCCCTTACAATCTTCTATATTTGGTTCTTTAGGTGCCCCTGCTACCAAGTAATATTGATGGACAACTAATTTTTAGTGTCACAGGCTACATCTCTATTTTTACACAATTCCTTGAGTAACTGACGGTCTTGGTTCAAGACCATCAGATAGTTCATTATGCTCTCCATGGTTTATGCTGTATGATAGCGAAAAGGCCACTTTTATTCATTAAGTTCAAGGACAATGCGTGTGTTGGACCATTCATTTGGGAAAATGACATCTATTCACTTTAGCACTGATGCCTTCGGTGCTTGAAGGGTTTTTTTTATTTTTTTATTTTTATTTTTTATTATTTTTTTAATTTATAAAAATAACATTGTTATTCTACTTGTTCATTTATCTAGAAAAGGGCTATTGCTTCTTTCTTTTCATTTTTGACAATTTGCTTACCCAAAGGAGTTCATTTTGCAGATTAATTATATATTATCATTTGAAGAGATCACTTTGAAGTTTATTAGTCTAAGCGAGCAGGTAATCACAGTGTTATTTCATGTTTTCATCCTTCTAAAGATACATGGAGGTTCATTAAAATGTTTACCATGCTGAATGGGCACTTTTTGTCATTGATTAAGTGTTTAAGTTCTTGTTTGCAATTTGTTTTGGCTAATGCAATGCTGTTAATAGAATCGGTAATTAAAGATGTTTCTTGTTATTTCATGTGTAACATTTTGAAATATTATTTTTCCAGTTGAATGTTTCATATTGGCTAGTGACTTCCGTGTTGTTTGTTGAGTTTTTCATATTAACTATCGTATCCTTCCTTCAATTTGCCTTCCCAACTTCTTCATCACCAACCTCATTTATCTCTTTCTCCCCAACTCCCTGAGGCTTTTGGGGATTCTCCATTAACTTTCTTCTCTTGCTATGTTCCTGTCACTTTTCCATGCCTTTTCTCCCTGCATTTTCTTTTCTTTTTTGCCTCCAGCGTGTGATTAAGTCTCCCCCAAAAAAAGTAACTTTAATTTCGAGTTCATCTAATAGATACAATTATTCCATGAAAGGTGCCAAAAAAGGGCATGATCCTTTTTAAAATAATTAATTTTGAGTCTTGGTTCATGGAAGCTGTTACTAAACTTGTGATGAATGTAGATTGTTATTAAAGATGATGATACCAAGAATAAGGGTTCCCAACAATAAGTATGGTAGTGGTGTTAGAAGTTGTTGGTAATTTAATTCTTTGGTGAAAGTTGGTGGTAGTAATTGATTACTTCGATTTGAGGTGGTGAGTGGTAATTGATTACCTGTGCAAGAGAGATGAGGAAACGATCGATCACCTTCTTTTGCATTGCCCAGTGGCTGGGCTTTGTTTTTTGGGTTTGTTTGGGGTTCAGTGGGTAATGCCCAGGTCTTCCAGAGGCTTAGTTGAGGCTTGATGATGTTGTAAATTGGGGGCCCAAGTTCGTGATTTCTGGAGGGTCACGCCTTTGTGCGTTTGGTGGTGTTTATGGCTTGAAAGAAATAGGAGACCCTTTGAAGAAAGGAGACTCCTATTGGTGCACTTTAGTTCTCCATCATTAGTACTCTTTTTTGTTGGTTTCTAGGGAGTTATTGTAAATCCATGGAGGAGTTTTATTTTTTGGACTCTTAGAGAGTTTAAAGGCCCTATTTAGCTTTGTGTAGCTTTGAGGGATGCGTTCTGATGAGCTTGTAGAGTTTCTGGATTCGTTGAGGATTTAGAGGCCCTTTTTGGCCTAGTGTTGTTTTTGAGGGACGCGTGCCATTTTTACCGCTTTTAAAAAAAAAAAATATTACTTTTAAAAAAAAAAAAAAAAAAAAAAAAAAAAAAAACATTTACAGCAATAAATTGGTAATGGGAAAAGGGGATGGTATTTACAGTCTAAATCAAAGTTTTTTTAGGAAAAAAAAATTTTCAGTGGATAAATTATAACTAAAATATTAAAGGGGCAATATTGTAATCAGTGTTATCAAAGGCCCAAGGTGCACTAAGGCGCTAGAGGTCCTTTGGAGCCTAGGCGCAAGGCGAGGGGTGTGCCTGATTGAAGTGAGACGCATAATTGAAAAATTAAATCACTATTAAATCATATTCATATTCCATATTAAAGGCACGAATGTTGTCAAAGGTGCACTTGGGCACACAACAGGCGCAGGTGTTGCGCCTGGATGAGCCTGGAGCCTAGGTGCACACCTAGGCGCTCCTTTAACAACAGTAATTGTAATTATGCAATCTGTGTCAAGTCCGTTGTTATGTTTATATGATTCTTAATTTAAAGGGGGCACTTTGTATGCTTTAATGTCTTGGTTTATGTTGATCACTTCATTGTTATATTTGAGTCCTCCCTTTTAGCCATTTTGAGTAATGAACTCCAAAGAACAAAATTTTACAGGATCTTTTTTACATTCATATGTGCTTGAAACTTTTTTAGGTGTATTAATTGGATTAATGTGTAGGTTATATGAATTTGTAATCTCTATTAGGTAGCTACTACTTTATGATGAGTGCTGCTAATGGCCAACATGTATTTGAGATGTCTAATGAGGCAACCTCAGACGAACGTGAGTTTTAACGTGCTTTGGCCATGTGGATCCTTGTATAACACATTTACATATTATATTGTCTAACATAGCAAAGGAGGCTAAATCAGGAGTCGCATTGTTATGAAGCTTCTCTGAAGTATAGGCAATACCATCATGATTTAACGCTTTTTTATTTTTATTTTTATTTATTTATTTATTTTTTGATTGGGGTTATAGAAAGTTTTTGAGCCCCATTCTCATGTTGTAAGAAGTCATGCATTGAAGAGCTGCTTTGATTTGGAATTTGGAGATGTAAATATACAAATTCACCACTTTTTGCAGGATGCTTTGAGAACCTTCTTATTGCGGAAGCTTGATAATCTTGCAAAGGATGATAGGTGCCAAATAACAATGATTTCCACTTGGGCAACTGAATTGTACCTGGATAAGGTTTTTTCCTCTATATTCCTTGCTCTTGGTTGGAATCATTTGGCTATCTCTCTCTTTATTAAGTTCTATCTGATGTAGCTTACATTACCAATATATTTCTGTAATTTGGAACCATTTTATTGTGCCACCTTTTGTACTTAAACTTATATATCAATATGCAGACATAATGGTCTGTATGGAAAGGAGGGAAAAAAAAAAACAAAAATCTACCTGAAAAGCGTAAAAAGATGAGGTATATTCGACGTAAAAAGATGAGGTATATTCGAATTTCGGAATGCTTTTTAATCAGTCAACACAACTCAAGTCCAAGCACCAGTGTGATAATTGTGTTTTTCTCCATTGCCAAAATGTTCACATGGTTAAAGTATTTGTGTGCTGAAGCACTTTGTGTTGTATCCTTAATTCTCATTGTTAATCATGAAACACGTGTTTTTCTGGTGCTTCATTGATAGCTTTTAAAAAATGAGTCATTTAGGTTTAGTTTTCCAACCTGTTGGGTTACTTGGGTGTTGATGATCTCTCTCTCTCTCTCAGTGGGGGTGTATATGTAACTTCTACTAAATAATATTTGCTTTGCTTTGTGTTTAGCTCAAACTATTAACTAACAATCATTGTAAATTTATTTAATATTTATTGTCTTTTATCTCATTAAAAAAAGAAAGAAAGAAAGAAAGAAAGAAATCAGGTGTTTGGTCCAATGTGGTCTTCTGTTGCACTGGAGGCATATGTCACACCAACGCAATCTTTGTAGGGCAATTCGTACTTAATTCCAAGAGTAACTTGTGACCCACTTGTTTTTTGGTGCTTCTAAATGATAGTTATTTAAAAATGGGTAGTTTAGGTTTAGTCTTCCAACCTGTTGGCTACGGGTATGGTGCTTTGTTTTTCTCTCTCCATCTCTTATTCGTTTTCTTATTTTTGGTTTTTGGTTTTTTTGGGGGGGGGGGGTGGTTTGTGTGTTTATTTTATTTTATACTGTGGATAGGAAAAGACTTCTACCCCCACCTTTTGCTGCACCTTGGCACTTGTGGTTTCTTTTCGAGTCCTCTTTAACAATCCACACTGTAGCTTTAATGCTTTAGACAGTGAAGAGAGTTATATTTTAGATGTAGGTACTTGATGGGTGATCTGAACCTACAAGATGTCTTTTATGTTTCAACCTTATCCAGCTTATTAGAAGCAAATAGTGAGTGTTATGTTAATATGGAGGGTTTGTGGCTGATATGGTGCATTGCTACCTAGGTTTTTTCCGAAACAATTGATATACTTCCACTTCCTTGGGACATCTAGACTGCTTTTGACCTTGGGTCATAAAATTTTCTTGGTTTCCTTCTCTGTGAATTTAGTAGTGAATTTTATGCTTACAGCATTATTTTCTCTAGGGAAAGATTGGACTCATGATAATTATGTTGCTGCCACTGTTCTTTTGGAATTGGTGGACCTTCCTCTTGCTTTCCCTCTACATAGTTTCTCCATTCGCCTTTAGTGATGATATCCTCTCATTGAAGTTCTTTCTATTAATTATTGACTGTTTCTAATTAATTCAGTTAAACAGTGTAAAGTTTACCATAAATCTTCTAAATTATCATCGACTCTACAGACGGAGTTGCTTGAACTGCGTCATCTATTTGCAGGGTCACTTAAAGATTACAAGGGTTTGAGTTAACAATTACTCAATGAGTCAGCAACTTGAGCTCAACTAATTTCTGGTTGCGCTCAGTAAGGTTGTGAACCATGTAATTTCGTCATTATTTTGTAAATTACTTGCGTTTTGGTCAGAAATCTCTTGGGTTGTTTAAAGGTGTTTCTTAAGATCTAAACTTGTGAGAGATTCGTGACATAAATGGATGCTTGCTCAATTCTTGATTTTTTGTACTCCCTCTGTCCCATATTAGATGTCCCTTTTGGGGAGTAGAACTTTTTAAGGGGACATGAATTATTACATTGTCCCCTTTAAAAATTACCAAGTTATCCTTTTAAGTTTGAATACATATATAATCAGGTTTGATTTTTATTTTTTATTTTATAAATTTCAAGGGTATTTTATGGAAAGATGTGAAATATGTTGGTTGGAAATTTTTAAGCGGACAAGTATTTTGGGACAACCCAAAATGGAATGATGAACAACTAAATTGGGATGAGGGAGTAGTTTCTTTTGTATCTCTTGGTTGTCTAGTATAGATCATTTTCTTTTATTGTTAATGAAAAAAGGGGGAAAAAAAAAAGAAAGGGCCATAGAATTATTGTGAACTGTAGTTTATTAAATTGGAACCCGCATTTCTTATTTACTGAAAGTGCTTCAAATTGTTGATGTAATTATTGTTAGCACATACCATATTACTCAAGATTGGTACATTGGGAACAAGATACTCATGCTCATGCTTAATAAGATTGTCCATGGTGGAGGCAAGGCTATGCTTCATAAATATCTACTCATAAATAATTGACAGCAGTTCACAGAACTAGCATTGTCAATCCCTTTCTTGGTGTTTGTTCCATGACTGTGAACCATCAGGACTCTTTATTCTTCTTTTTCATTTTTTTCCCATGAGCATTGTATTACGTCCTTTTCTTCATTTCATTTTGAATCGAGGAAGCTAAAATAGTAATTTGATGGTTACTGCCTTAACCCATCTGGAGTTTATGTAGCAAGGAGACTAGCACAGTTTTTGGTGCATTAAATGGATATGCAACATCCAGCACATCAACCTTAATGAACCATGATGGCATGTGTTTAGTGTTATGCTCACTGTTTTCTGGATTTCATGTGGATTCAGTGAAGTGTTAATATATCAGACTTATCAATTATTGATATCTAGCCTTGGATTTATGTTGCATGGATTAGGGTATGTGCATCGGGTGTGGCTACTGGTTGAAGTGCCAAACTTCCCTGCATCCCAAATCTTAGGACACTCAGACTTGGTTTGAAATGTGTCCAAAAGTTGGATATGAGCTCGTGGACATGTCCCAAACATTGGATACATAATATGCTATACTAATAGTGTAAGTCATGATACTATTAATCTTTAAGAATATACTCAAATATAATTTAAATTAAATGGGATGAGGTTAATAAAAGTGGATTCTATCTATCTTAGAAGTAGAGAACCCTTCTTCGCTATCAAACTTAAGCTTATGCTATCATCACGTGTATAGGAATTGAGTTTTCGATCTGGATGTGTGTCGGACAGATATTCCATACCTATACGGCCATGCCCATGTTGTGTGGTGTCAACACAGCTATATTGAGGTGAATAGGAGAGAGTCTATGTGAGACAGCCTGAATTAACATGTTTGACATATCACAAATTCAATTTGTTTTCTCGAATAAATGTTCAGTCTTCTTCATGGTTAATGTTTCCACTTCTACTGTGCATTAAACTCTATTATCATATTGTAGTAATGAATCTCTGATGGGTTTACCTTTATTAAATATCATTGGACATTAAATTTTTTTGTTACTTGTCACTTTTGTTTTCTTGTATGGAGATGGGATCTATCTTAATGTATAGTATTCCTAAAAATGATATTTATTAGTTTTAATTTTTCTATGTTTTTATTTTAGATCAACCGACTTCTTCTAGAAGATGACACTGTGTCAGAGAATCGTAGTTCAGAGTACCATGCGATCATTAAAGAGTTTCGTGCCTTTCTTAGTGACTGCAAGGATGTGTTGGATGAGGCAACAACAATGAAACTATTAGAGAGGTTATGTATGTTTTGATTTGTAAGCAATAATTTTTTCTTACTTTGACCTGTTGATATGAGTGTATGACTGTACGCTCCGGTCTTCTATTATTATCTGTAATTTACAATTTTGTTGTTTTGCATTGAGATACGCATCTTCCTATCTCTGTAATTTTAATTGTAATATGCAAAAAAGATAACATGAATGATGTTGGGAAGTGCCATTTGGTGCTCCAAATTTAAACTCATTCTCTGGTGAGAAGTTTCTTGCTTTCCATCCATCAAAGTGATGTCCACATACAAACGAAGTGCTAGAGGGTATTGGAAATTCCTATTGTTTAAATTGTTCAGCACGCAAATTGCCAATCTTGTTAATCGCTATGATAAATCAATTTATGTTGTAGTTTGGTTCCCTAATTTTTTTAGGAAATCCCTGAAATTGGGTAATTTGTGAAGTAGAGGATTCCATGTCTTTACTTTGATATCACAAATCTAGTGTGGTTGATGAAGATGTTTATCATGTTAGAGTCTTCCGAGGTAGCTTTCTCTAGTGATTATAGTTGCAGGTTGGTGCTTTTTTCCATTCAGACTGTTACTTGTATTAGTATATAATCCTTGACCTGGAGCAAGGTTGGGAAGGGACATAATTGGCATGCATTTAAGTCCATTTTTTGTTTCTGCAGTTGTGTTAGGATGGGTTTTACTCTGTGAGTTCTCTCTTTTAGCCATTTTATCATATGGGAGCTGGATGACCAAACAAATTTCTAACGTGTCTGTTGCTTAGGTATCTATCATGCTGAGGCATATTATTGCTATGGTCCATTATTGGAATATCTATTTATTTTTTCGGGTGTTAATTTTATATTCCCATTGCACATTTTCACAGTTCTTGGGTGTTCTCAAATTTTTAATTTATTTTTAATTTTTTTATGTATCCTTGTAGAATCTATTTTATAGAATCAGTAGAAGTAAAGTCTTTCATCCTCTGTTACCATATGATGTGCTCATAAATAATTGATATGTACCTTCTGTATGGTTCTGCAATGTTCTTTCTATAAACCGTAATCTTAAATGGCACTTAATTTGTACAAATAGATTGCGTTAAGTGCAAGATGAACCCTCAAATTTTAGAATGTATTACTCTGGGAAGCATACTTATTATATCTAAATTGGGATTCCCTTTTTCTACTGGAATCTTTGAGGTAAAGCATTTTATATTTCTTTATCTTCTCCCTAATTCCATTCTGCCATTCATCAGGACAGATGAATTTTACCAACTTCAGAAATTTTATGTTGGTAAAAGAATTTACATTTGGATTTCCGCATGCTTAACCTCCTAGTTCAGCTCTGATCAACTCAACTAAATTTTTTTTCCAAACTTTTTCAAGGCAGCCACACTTGTTTCTCCATTTCGCTCTATCTGTTGCCTCAACCTCATTCAAATGAAATACTTTTATATCTTTCTTTACTATCTCAATCGATATTAGTGTTGATGAACCATTTGGCTGCGGCTATGTGAATCTTGTTTCTTCATTTCGCTGTCTCTGGCCACAACCTCAATCAAATGAAATACTTTTAGATCTTCACTACTATTAGGATGGGATGTTAGTTTTGTTCTTCCCTTCCCCTAGTATTACCGTCAATGTGGACCACATCACTCTTCCTCACTGGTGCAGCCTTGGTCTTGTTGCACGTGGCCAAACCGTCTTAATTTATTCTCTTATTTTTAATTTCTGTTTTTTTATTATTACGAAGATTGTTCTAGTAAATTTTCTAGATCTGGTGAGCAGTATTTGTTTTATTTATTTGTACAGTAATTGCAGATGTAAACGAACAACTACTTCTTCTTTTTTGTTCAATTCATTTTGTTTTTTTCTCTCTCTTTATTGTACCTGGCACATAGAATCTGCTTGCACTTTCAAGGCAAAAGAGTTATTGTATTATCAACCAATTTAAAATTCCTTACCCACTATTTGCTACTCATGATGCATAACTATGTGTACATTGGAAGACCAAAGGTTGTTTCTTCATTACATCATTAATATCTTATTTTTCTATGTCAAAGCGTACTGATATATTTTTTTTTATATTTTTTTTGGGGGTTTCTGATTTCCTGCAGCTATGGTAGAGTTGATGAATTGGTATATTTTGCTAGCCTAAAGGAGCAATATGAGATTGTTATTCATCATTATATTCAGGTGCTTCTCTTCTCCATTTTTTTTCCTCTTCTTTGGGTAATACTGTTAATGTATCATTCTTTGTAGCTGTTCATAATTCTTTCCTTGAGAGCTTCAATTTAGATTGCTTTCCTAGTCCTATTGTCCAGCATTTAAATTGCTTAAATTACTACTTTAACTCTTTTGGAGATTTTTGTTGAACACCATTTATGATTTATCGGTCTGCTGTTGCTTCTTTGGCTTTTTACTGATTTTGATTTTCAGGTCTATATGGAGTAGCCTAGCTTAGTAATCACCAATATGCAATTATTTGGTATGATGATGGATAAGTTTTAGTGTAAAAGGTGGGGAATTGGGTATAAATGAATGATTGTGCAATGATAAAAAAAAATGGGCTGTCAAATTTGAAGACTTGTGCTTGAGTTTGGGTGCACCCAAAAGAATAAAGTATACAGAATATTGTATTTGAGAGCCCAAATAGGAGTCTCCTCTCCCTCCAAAAATCTTCTATTCCTCTCGCACCACGTACCCCACCATAAACAAAGGGGAGTGGCCCTCCAAACATCCTTGGCTCGGTTCTCCAATAGACACCATCTCCAAGCCTCAATCAAATCCATCCACATCTTGGGAACACCCAAGATATTCCAAACACAATTAGAAACATAGCCCAAACGTCTCTTGCCACAGGACAATGCCGAAGCAAGTGATTTATGGTTTCCTTCGTTTTCTTACACATATAACACCAGTTAACCACAATCTATCGTCTCTTCTTGAGATTGTCAAGGGTAAGAATGCTTCCGTGAGCAGCACACCACACAAAGAAGGCCACCTTCAAGGGGGCTTTCGACCTCCAAATTGCCTTCCACGGTAATGAAGGACCAAGAATCTCCGAAAGGCTGCAATAAAAAACTCTTAACCTCAAACACTCGTCTCGGGGTGCCCACCCACACCATCTCATCCATCCCACCCCTTCACCACCTGGCTATAAAGCAAGGCTAAAAACTTGGCAACCTTGGTGAGCTCCCAATCATGAAACTCTCTACGAAAATGCACATCCCAAGTCAACCTTCCATTGTCAATCCGATAACAATCGGCAACTAGAGCATGCCTATTCGAAGAGATCCTGAACAGTTGAGGGAACCTACGAGCCAAAACAATGTCCCCACACCAACGATCCTCCCAAAACCTGACGTGACTTCCACTCCTAACTTTGAACCGGATATGTTTGGAGAAGTCATCCCACCCCTGCCGGATAAGCTTCCAAGTGCCCATACCTGCTGGAGCTCTCACATCCCTAGACAACCACCCACTATCCCCCCTCCCTATGCTGGCACGCCACTCTCTTCCGTGAGTGTGGCCTCTCGTTCCCAAATCTCCAAAGTCATTTACCCAACAACACTTTGTTAAACAAATCCAATCTACGAATGCCCAAACCCCCCTTTTGAAGAGGGGAGAACACCTTCTCCCAATTCACCAAATGGTATTTGAACTCATCACCTGTGCCTCCCCACAAGAAATTCCTCTAGATCTCATCTAATCGTTGAATTACAACCTTTGGCATCGGGAAGCGAGACATGTAATAGGTTGGAAGGTTTGAAAGGGTGCTCTTCATAAGAGTGATCTTACCCCCTTTCAATAGGTACACTCCTTCCAGCTTGCAAGTCTCCTCTCGAACAGCTCAACCATGGGATGCCAAACTGATATCATCCTGGATATGGCTCCCTATGGGAGCCCTAAATAGGAGATGGGTAGAGCGCGTACACCACACCTAAGAATATCTGCTAAGCTCTGAATACCTTTGTCTGATTGGGACCAACTCACTCTTCCTAATATTGATCTTCAGCCCTGAAACGACTTGAAAACATGCCAGGACGCATCTAAAAAACCTTGATTGATCCACCCTAGCATCACAAAAAACAATGGTGTCATCGGCAAAAAGCAAGCGAGAGATAACCAGCTGATTAGGGTTGTTTCCCACCGAGAAGCCTCAAATAAATACCAACTCTTCTGCCCTCCTCATCAGTCTGTTGAATGCCTCCATGACGATAATAAATAAGAATGGGGAGAGGGGATCACCCTGGCGCAATCCACAAGAACTAGCGAAGAAACCAGTTGGGGACCCATTCATTAAGATGGAGAACCGCGCAATAGATATGCATTGATAGAACCACTTCCTCCATCTAGGGCCAAACCCCATCCTATCCAGCATATACATCAAGAAGTTCCAGCAAACATGATCATAAGCCTTCTCAATATCGAGCTTGCAAATAATCCCTGGAACACCACTTCTAGCCCTGGCCTCTAGACGCTCACTAGCAATCAAAACCAAATCCAAAATCTGATGGCCGCCAATAAAAGTATCATGGGACTCTGAAATCACCTCATCTAGAACTCTCCTCAAATAGAGTGCTAAGATTTTAGCGAGAATCTTGTAAACTACTCCCACCAAACTAATCAGTCTAAAGTCCTTGGCCTCAAGAGCACCACCCTTCTTTGGGACAACGGTAATAGAGGAAGCATTGAGGCTCTTCTCAAAAACCCCATCAGAATGAAAATAATTCAAAGTTCCCATCACATCAGGCTTCACCACCTCCCAATTCTGTTGGAAGAAAGCCAATGAAAAGCCGTCTGGACCCAGGGCTTTATCACCATCACAACTCCTCAAAGCCTCCAACACCTCCTCCTCCCCAAACGGTCGCTCAAGCCATTCCCTATCCTCAATAGAGATCCTTGAAAACTCAAGTCTATCTAGCAATGGCTTCCAGCTAGCAGTCTCCGTGAAGAGTTTTTGATAAAAATCCACAAAACCGGTTCGGACATCCTCTTCCCTCGACACCATGATCCCATTAAAATGAATCCTCCCAATATGGTTACCTCTTCTATGCGCATTTGCTAGGCAATGAAGGCCCATATTGCGTACCCAATAATGCAGGAGTAGAGGCTGTACTTTAAAAGTTTGCAAGAGGGCACTAAGGAGAACCACTGTGGACACTGGAATTATGACTTTTACCTTATCTTTTAGTGTGAAAATAGAGAAATCGAAGTAAAATTTATGAAGTAATAACAAGGAGCTAGCCCAGAAACAAATAATGGTGAAATAAAATTGAACTCTGAAACTGAAAGAGTGAACATGGGGATTGTGACTTCTAGGGTTTCAATGAGACCCACAGTGACTTCTAGTGTTTTAAAAATAACCAAGAACCTTTACAAAAATTGAATGATAGAGTCAGGTTACAATGTTTAAATCTCATATCTGTAATGTTGAAGGTTTAAATATATATATTTTTTGATAAGTAATGTTGAAGGTTTTAATATAAAAGTTGCACCATCCCTAACAGCTTAAGCTTTTGGAGTAGATTGTGGTTAACATGGTATCACAACAGGCAAGGTCCTGTGTTCAAACCTCACCGTCACCCTCATAATTAAAATCGAAACACATGATGGACCAAGAGAAGGCCACACGCGAGGGAACATGTTGAAGGATTTAAATATTAAAGTTACACCCTCTCTAACAACTTAAGCTTTTGGAATAGATGGTGGTTAATATATACCATGCTAAAACCTTGATTTTTCCCTATGTACAAAGGATGTCACTTTAAGTGATTTGTTGACTATTCCTTGTTTATTCGACTCTTAAGAGACAAGTGACTATCACTGTGTATTTACTTCGAAAAGATACGAGTGGTGCAAGGTCCTAATTATTGAATCAAATGCACGCTTAAAGAAAGTTAATATTACTTATCAAAAAAAAAAAAGAAAGTTAATAAAAGTATAGACAGTGCTTGCAAACTTCTTTAGGAAAAAAAAATGCTTGTAAACTTTTTTTTTTGTCGATAAATAAGATTGTATTAAAGCACCCAAAAGGGGCACGCATCCCAAAAAAGAAACACAAGGCCAAATGGGGCCTCTAAACACTCAAAGAGCCCAAAATATCAACAATTTCCTCCACAGATTTACAATTTCTCCCTAGAACCCAACAAAAATGGGTGCTAATAATAGAGAAATTAAGAGTCTCAATAGTTGTCTCCTTTCCTTCAAACAATCTCATATTTCTCTCTAACCATAAGCACCACCAGACGCATAAGGGAGCAACCCTCCAGTGATATCAAATTGACCCTGGGAAGAGGGAATCTACACCCTATGATCAGGACCAACACCGCCAACTCCTGACGATACAAAAGCTCCAGGAACCCAGTGCCATCCTCCAACTCCCAATCCTGAAAGTGCCTCGAAAAGAGCACGTCCCAAATCAATCTCCCGCTAACAAGCCAATAGTAGTCGAAAACCAAGGCATGCTTATCTGTAGCAATCCCGAAGAGCCTGGGGAAGGAGCATGCAAGAGAGCGGTCCCTGCAACAAATATCCTCCCAAAATCTAATACCCCTGCCATCCCTAACTCGGGCCCCACAAACTTAATCTTATTAGTGGTTCACATGGCCTTCCTATGCTTCTGAAATTAACTGTTGTAAGTCAAGAAGACTTAGATCCTCAAGATAGTCGTAACAAATTCTGCTTGTAGTTCTGAGTCAGTCTTCTTTAGCTACTGTTGGTAATTCATTCGAATCATTTCACCTGAAATCTTGGGTATTTTTGACCCTTCTTTTGGTCGGTAAAAAGGATAAGAAAGAAAAAGGGCAGCCAATATGAGAAACTTAAGGCCTTAAAATTATATATCTGACTTACTTATCAAAAAAAAAAAAAAAATTATATATCCGATTTTTTTTTTTTGGGTTAATTTTATTCCAAATTTCCTATTTCTCTTAGCAAATGAGTATGCTATATTCAAATAATAATCGCGTTAAGACAATTGAAGGTGTTTAATCAAACTCAACTAGGTAAGTGGTTGGAGAGTTATGTTATTGAGAGAGATCCCCTCTGGCATAGAAAACTGGAAGGGAAGGGAGTTCATATAGCGGGTGGTCATCTAGCGTGATGATGATATAACATGTGAGTGCTTTTGGAAGAGTTTCATGAAGGGTGGGGTGAATTTTGGCCCTTTATCTACTTTGCCGTTAGATTCTTAACCAATTATAGATTCTGGCATGATTTATAGATACTTATATAGGTAAGTGGTTGTGGAGTTATGCAATAGAGAGACTCCATTTATCATAGAAAACTGGAATGAGTAGGGGAGTTCATGGAGTGGCTACTTATTGGCGCGCACAGCGGGGGTGGGGGAAGGGTTGAGACATAACATGGAGTGGGTTTGTGGAAGAGCTTCATGAAGGGTCGGGGTGAATGTTGGCCCTTTCTCTACCTTGCGGTAGGATAAAAGAACCAATATAAGATTCTGGCACAAGTTATAGGGTGGAAGATTGCCTTGCAAGACAAATGGTGTGATGTTAAGATTTAGAAAGGCCTAGATTAGGAGTTGGACTTTATTAAACTTTTGCTTCATTTGCTGCCAATGTCCTTTCGGGTGGTGAGATTAAAGATTCCATTGTCATGTTGTTGGCAATAGAGTTTTTGGTTAATGTTGGAAAGTCGTATATCATTTTTTCATATCTGCCACTACATGCACAAAATAATGGAGCATTACTCCGTGTCTTCTCAAACTTGGCAACTGGATATTTATTAGAAAAGAACTCAGAACAGCTTGATTTCATTGTCGCCTTTTCCAGGGCATAATTTAACCAAAGTGAGTAGTCTCTTAGGTATAAAGATAACATATGACACAGTTTGTTTGCAATTTAAGCCTTTAATGATAACCAAATACCGTTGATATATTTATCAGCTTTTGATCATTCGCCATCGTCCATATTTTTTGTACAGTGACAATATTTTCTAACATTGAAGGCTCCATATTGCTACTAATAAATTTTGGTTTTCAGCTCAGTGAAACATCAGCACATATATAATTCTGTTTGCCTTGAGATGCAGTAGTTTTATTGAAACTTTATAAGAAGATTCAATGCTTTCACATTTCATGTTTGCTGCAATACTTGGTTGATTATTTTTGTGGACACCATTCTACGAGTTCGAGAAGTTTTTAATTCCTGCCTTGCATTTGACTGCTAGTCTCACAGTTGTATCTAAGTTATGAAACTTATATCTATGATTGGTTAACAAGTTTCTTACTTCTTTCTCAATTTCATGACTTCTACAATGTTCGTATTTTGGATTTATAACAAGTTTTGTCTCATGCAATTTTATTGTTTGTGAATGACAATGTTTTCTTTTTCCTGAAGTTGTTAAAACATTGAATGGACATCATTTATCCTCTAATCAATTTATTGATTTGAATTTTTGTTGTCTTTTTTTATTTTCTTTGGTTCTGGATTTAGCAAGGAGAAGCAAAGAAAGCATTAGAAGTGCTTCAGAAACCTGCTGTTCCTCTTGACCTTCAGGTATTGAGCATGGAATGACCATGGGGTTTTGGAATAATTCTTGAATACATTATCTGTCCTTTTCTGCAGCCACCACTACCACTCTCAGCATCACCTTTTTTTCCTTTCATTCTTATTGCCTAAGAGGGTTGATCTGTAATGTACGCGGTACTTCATTGAAAGGAATTTTATTTTGGTTACATTGCAGTACAAGTTTGCACCGGACCTCATTATGCTTGATGCGTATGAAACTGTTGAGTCGTGGATGACCACAAAAAACCTGAATCCAAGGAAGCTGATTCCAGCAATGATGCGTTATTCGAGTGAACCCCATGCGAAGTAATGTGCATCTCCTTTGCATCTCTTATCAACAATATTTTAATGTTGTGTTTTCCAGAATTAGGAGCAAAAGTATCTTTGTAATTTCTCTGATTGAAGACAGTTAGGGAGCTTGATTATGGTGCATAAGCTCCTAGAAATGTCATGTTTGTTTGTCTCAAGGGATGTAGTCTGGAAGCAGTTGTTACCGCTCGTCCCACCTTGTGTAGATATTGTCCACTTTGCACACTTTCCTTTTGGTGCTCACGATTTTCAAAACGTGTATGCATAGTTAGGGGGTGTCCACACATGTAAGTCTCATCAAACCTCTTCCACCACGATATGTGAGACATCACAATCACCCTCTTCTTGGGACCTAGTTCCTCGTTGGCCGAACCCTTATGGGGTTGTGCACACTCCCCCATTTCCGGCCGGGGATTGAGTTTGATACCATTGTCATGACTCACCGCCCCACTCTGTGTAGATATTGTCCACTTTACACACTCTCATTTCGGTGCTCACGGTTTTCAAAACGCATCTACATAGTTAAGGAGTATCCACACATATAAGCATCATCAAACCTCTCCCCTCAGGCTATGTGAGACGTTACAATTGTTGGAACTTAGTGTATCAAATTCTTATTCTAGTTAGGTTTTTATTTTTAGAGTTGTATTATGTTAGGAAATTTCTTGTTAAGCAAGTCTTTGGCTCCAAGGAATTGTAATACTTGTCCAATAAGAATTGAGTTTGGAACTTTATAAATAGGTACGTAGTTTACGGGTTGAGACTTATTAGATTGAGAAAAATGTAGTTTCATCAGGGAGTTGATGGGTAGAGGTAGTTGTGTTGATAGAGTAGGTAAAACACCGGTGACACTAGTAGCGAGGAGATAGGCTCATGGACTGGTACATGGTGAAGAGGCATGTAAACGGTGTTGGAACTCTAGTGTTGTAATATCTTTACAAATCATAGTGAAATCTCTTCTCGTCCATGGATGTAAGTCGGTTTTGGCTGAACGACGTTATATTTTGTGTTTGTGTGTGATTGCTTTGTTGGCTTTTGTTGGATCTTTGTGTTAGCACTCTTCCGCTGCCCCAACAAAAACCTATCTATGATCGAGAGTTGTATGCTTTTTTTCAATAATATTATCCTTTTGCACATATTTAGTAGCAACATCCCCCTCATTAATGTTATCCTTTTGAACTAAAGAAACTCCAACATCTGAAAGATCTGTATCACACTCAGGCACAGTATCATCCTCACCACATTGTCCAAGGCTGAGAAATCCCCTCATTAATAGGATATTAAAGAAATCCCCTCATTAATCATGCAAATGATTAAGTTGGGAGATCACATTAATAGGATCCTGTTGCCCAGAAATCCCCTCATTAGGAACTAGTTTACCCACTTCTCAGCACTTATCTTTTTCGGTTCAGCTATATATTTCTTGGGGCAATTAGAAACAAAATGATCAATACGACAACAGAAAGTACAGAGTTGTGGTTTCCATTCATATTCAAAAGAAACTGTACAATCGGTCCCATGTACATCAATTCCCATGGATTCTGGGAGATCTTTATAAACATCTACTTTGATCATGACTCTCACACACTGACCTCTATCACGACTCAAATCAATATCATTAAGGAAAAGAGGCCTGGAAAACCGAGAACAAACCTTTGAGACAACAGTCCTATTGCAACAATGAATGGGACGGTTATGGATCCTCAACCAGATCTGCATCAACCCTGACAAGTCCTTGTCGAGATTAACATTCTTGTTCCACTGTTCAAGGATAATAGGGCAGCTTTCAAATGTGTGTGCACATTGCAACACACATTCCATATCCGCCAAGGATTTAAACTTGACCATGAAGAGAATGTCTTTGAGATAAACAAGTTTGAATTCTTTGCACCATCTTCATTCAATGGAGGCTTTAAAGAATGGATAAAAAGAATTCTTGCTCATTACTTAACTAATGATAGAGTTATTTGAGTACTAAATCTCATCAGCAACATCTTCTTCACTAAGTGAAACCTTAGAATCACGAAGGCCATAATGATAGTCAAGATTACGTAAGAGGAATTGGTGGAGTTATCACATAAAACTCCGCGAAGTTGTTCATGTAGGAGACAATAGCCGAGGTGGAGAAGCTCCCAGTGGCTGCTTCCGCAAACATAAGCCCACGTTATCCTCATGTACAAAGTATCTTTTCATGCATAAACCCTAGTGGCCAAGTCAGCCAAGAGATACCCTAGTCGCTTATTGTCCAAGAGAAGATTCAGTTTTAGAATCCCAAAGTTTTTTTTGAAAAGTAAAGTATTATAAATAACGCTCAAAAAGGGAGCGCATCCTGAAAGCTACACAAGGGCCACATATAGGAAATGGAGAGACTGTGCGCTCACCAAGATTGAATAAAAGGAACTTACTCCAAATCTCCCCTGAGAAGAGGGAACCCAAATCCACTCATCTGTCCCCATACCCTCCACCCTCTACGATAAAGAACTGCCAAAAAGTCGAAGATCTCCTCTAACTCCCAATCCTCGAAATGTCTCACGAACTGCACATCCCATGTCATCCGTCCGTTATCAAGGCAACAACAGTTGGCAACCATGGTACTATCTATCACAATCCTGAAGAGTTTGGGTTGATGATGGCTAGAGAGATATCCCTGCACCAAAGATCCTCCCAAAACCGAATATTCATGCCATTTTGAACTCTAAAACGAATGTGCTTTGAAATCTCATCCCATCCCTTCTGAATGAATTTCCAAACTCCAACTCCTATCGGCCCCCTCACTTTCGAGTAACACCACCTTCCCCTTTCCTCCCCGAACTTCGAACATATAACCCTCCTCTAAAGATTATTCCTCTCCACCCCAAATGGTTATACAGAACCCCAAAGCTTTACCTCTATATAGGTGTGCATTGTGGTTTACCAACTAAGATTTAAAATTCAAACCTCATTGTCACTGTGACCCTGATTTTAATATTGAAACATGCATTGGACCAAAAGAAGAGCACACGTGAGGGGGCATGTTGAAGGATTTAAGTATTCAAGTTACATGCTCTCTAATAGCTTAAGGTTTTAGAGTGGATGGTGGTTAACATGGTATCAGAGCAGGTAAGGTCCTGTGTTCAAACCTCACCGTCACCGTTATAATATAGAACTTTCCTCTATTTTTCTCGTGGAATTAGTAGAAAACCAATAAGTCATAATGGCTTTACTCAGGATCCCAGCGCTTTTCAGTTTACGAAGACGAAGGCGAGACATGATGTCCTCAGAAAAGAAAGTAGGCACCTTTTTGTGTTAGTTGGGAGACTTCCTAAGCTAATCATCCGATCAACAAAGGATCAACAAGTATTGGCTTGGTAGGGCTCCTACTACATTTGGTTAACCAATCAATAGATCCAGCATTAGTTTCAATGCACCAAAGGATCACAAATATATAATAGCCACACTGCAAAGAAAAACTCACTACTGCTTGGGTATTACTTAGATTACCTTGGAACCTTAGTTAGAAGTGAACTTCTTA
>JAOTQH010000040.1:6765677-6777181 GCA_025631255.1 Cornus kousa
AAACAAATGTAGGCAATGCATGTCATGGTTTGTACTTCTCTCTCTTTTGTTGGATCTTCTTAATAGATATTCAAATAGTCATGGGCGCATTTTCTTGGTTTCTGATGGTCCAGTCTTCCTTCTCTCCCTCTCCTCTTTCATGGTTATGGAAAGTAGCTGTTTGCTTTTTATAATATTTAATTTTCTTAGGGCTGGATCTACATTGCAGATTTGAATATCATCAGGTACTATTTTTTTATTTTTTATTTTTTTAATTTTTTTTGGGTTGATTCTTAAAACTTGAGACAAAATGATTAAGTAATATCTGTATCTGGAAAAAAAAAAAAAGGGAAAAAAAGAATTGGCTCAATGCAATTGAGTGGCTGTAGAAGCTTCAAAATCGGCATTCCCTTGTTTTTTTTTTGGGAAATTTTTTTTGAGGTGGATATCAGGGTGATATATATTAGCAATGCGTCTAGTTCATGTTTTCTGATCATGCACTGAGGAATAAATTTTCCAAAGTTTGTACAAAGTACAAACCTCTATGTGCAACCTGCCAACTGACTAATTTGTTTAACTTAGCGAGAAACTGTGAAAATTCAATTTTCTCACAATGTCAAAGAATTTCTCTTCCGGAGATGATGTTTTGTTCGTCAAGTATGTACTCTGCATGATGTTTACTCTTCTCTACTTAATTTCTGTTGCAGATTTTAATTTGGTTTTTTATTTTTTATTCACTCGATTCAGACCTATTTCATGTAGTAGGTCAGAGTAATACAGTATTTTATTACTTATATACAATGTACTATTTTATAACAAACATTTGGTTATTTTACATCTGTACATCTGCAAATAATTGAAGACCATTTGACTGTAGAACTCAGACTCATTCAAACCTGGTTCTCCCACTCCCTCCAACAATCTTCTTAATAAGAGAACAGATGTTTTAGTAAGATGTAAGATGTATGTTTGTGTGTGTGTGTGTTTTACATTGTAACTTGCTTATTTTTCTGCACCAGTTAACAATTGAAAATTTATTGCAGTATCCACTTTTATAGATGGTTAGAATATAGGTTGAGCAGAATTTAGTGTGGTTTATTGACATTGAACTATAGTTACTCATTCATGATTTGGTTAATTTAGCTGAACATTGTACTATGAAGGTCAGCAAGCACGTAGTGAAAACCTCTATGTATTTAGCAAGTGATTTATGCTTATCTAGGGGGAAAATGAGAACGATAAGAGACAAATTTTAAGTTATGAGTTCTTCTGTTAGTTAGACCAACTTCTTCATAATATTGTCAGGTTATATTCTGTTGCTAACTTATATATGTGCAAACTAAACAGTCTGGGATGGATCGGCGGAGTTGGCCTTGGAAGAAGAAATCATCTGACAAGACAGCAGCTGTGGTAGCAGCTGCTGCATCAGACTCTGCTGGTGCTTCAGCTGGCACTCAGAATGATCAGGTCTGTTCCTTGACTTCATAATGCGACTTTATTTATTTATTGTTTTAAGTTTGTTAAATAACTTGATTTGATTGTATTCCAAAGATCTCCTCTTATTCTTTTTTTATTAATATTTTTAATGTTATTGGGAGTGTTGAGATGTTGAATAATCTGCATTGCTCTATCTAAATTTTAATGACTTCCACTTTATTTAGTCCTATCTGATTCCTATCAGAAGCCCTCTAATCATGTTAAATGACCAGCACATCTTTGTGTAACATTTTACCGTTCCCAATAATTCAAATTCCCCCCTCCCCTGCGCCTGGTAAGGCTCAATAAATTTAATTGTCAAATGCATAGTTCTACTGTAATTAATCCATGAATTTGAATCTGACTGTGCTTAGTCACCCTCTTTGTTATATGCTGCTCTGAAGACACGTACGTACTTATCACATTATGACTACTTGTCTTGGAATGGGCATTTCCTTCTCTCCTGTGTTGAAAGGATTGTTCACTAAAGTAATGAAAGCTTAAAGAGTCAATAATAGAAGGGTCGAAGAGAGAATGTAATGGCTGTCTGCTCAATCTTACAAGCACACCCAAAAAAAGCTGTCCTATTTATATTTTAGTTGAAGAACAATGCAATTACATAGTAGCCCCTATAAACCACAACAATGTACAATACCATCTGCAATTTACAATGATTGTTTCTACTCTCCCCCACAAACTAAGTCTGATTAATCAGCATCAGTTTGTGAACTAAATAGTCATGCCACGATCAGATCATTGCCCTGGCAAAAATATCTGGTATTGCTAGTTGGTGTTGAGTGGCAACACGAGGAAGTTTAATCTCACCTTCCAAGTAATTGTGAACAGTGAAGTGACAATCAACTCAATATCCTTTGCACACTAAATATGGGGTTGGATACAATATGAATGCCCTTGTATTATTGGCACTCAGGGAGGTTGTAGTCATGATAAACACACCTAGGTCTTATGGAACACCCTTGAGCCATTGCTTTGTCGTTTGCTTTGGTAGAGGAATTAGAAACAGTGTGTTGTTTTTATACTTCTAGGAAATAAGAGAATCGCCAAGAACACACGCAGCAGCCAGGTGGCCGAGCAATGGGAATGATGGCAACCAACCCAATTAGCATCAGCATATGCTTGAAATTGGAGAGAATAAAGAAAGAATGGTTTCCTTGAATTAGTGCCTCTTAGACATTGAATAATAAAATGAACTGTTACTGCAGTGACATGTAGCCACATAGCGTTGAGTGGGGGTAATTGCCCCCACTTAACTTTTGTTTTATGTTAGTTTTTTAATATAAAAGTTTCTACTATTGTAAAAATGCACTCACTTCAAATCACAAAAAAAAAATTGTCCTTAATATTGACCCTTCAACACTTTCTTTTATTTGTTGCTATCTTCTTGCACATCACTTTTCTGCAACTCACATCTAGTTCATCTTCTCCATGTTAGTCGATATATCTCATTTACATTCTTCAAGACGTTAATGAGAAGAGAGAATCATATAAGTCTTCTTTCAATATATTTGGCATATGTTCTACCAGTCTCAAACCTTGGCCTTGTGGTTTAGGGTTCAAGCCTAGGCCAACAGGCCACAAGGTGAACCTGTTTCTTTCAATATATTTATCAACCGTAAGCCAGTATGGAAAATTCTTTATTCTATTTTTTTCACTTGATCTCACTTTTTTTGAATTAAAATTTCATCTTAGATTACAAAACAACAGAATAAGAATTTTGTTAACATCAATAAATTGATTTTCTTGTAAATTGGTTTTTCAAATAACTAAAACTATAATAGAGTCTTCTAATTTACTGGGATTATTTCACATAAATTATCATGCAATGTTCAAAACATAAAAATTGATCATATACATTCATAAATGTATAACAATAGAAGTAAATCAATATATAAGTTTTTTTATTTATTTTTTATTTTGATAAAAGAAATAATAATATTGATATTGTTCAACATTACCCCCACTGAATTAAATTCCTGGCTCCTCCGTTGTGTCGACGGTATGGATTGAAAACAAACTTCTAGTGATGTGAATTGCTTAAGATGTCAGGTAAATCATGATGATTGGTAGATTGGACATCCAATGTAGGTGGCACTTATAATTTGGATCTGGGAGCCTCTCACTGTCATTCCTTTTAAACTTGACATATCATCTCCATAGGGTTCAATGCATTTATCATCAACTAAATTTGCTAATTATATCAAGGCCATGGTATTTTCTCTATGTATATCCACATGGGGAGTAATGACTTCTAAACTGATAAAGTATGCTTATGCAATGGCCTTAAATTTTTCATCTTAAAAGATTGTCCAAAAATGTTTCTTTGGTTGCTCAAAACCATACAGTTAATTTTTGGTTATAATTATGCCAACAAAGTATGACAAAAGAATGATAACCACTAGTCAGAAATGATGGGTGAATAATGAGTAGTCAAGTTTGTTATGTGTGTATCCAACATCTAGAATAACCTTCTAAATGGTTCAAACCATGTTCATGAGCCTGCTTTACCCATAAAGTGATTTTTTTTTTTTATATATATTTTTTAACTGGCATACTATATACTTCTTAGAGAAATATCCTCAAGGATACACATAAAAAATGTTCATTAGAAATCTGAAAGACAGTTCTCTGGTTACAACAAAAATATCAACAATCAGTTGCATAGTGGTCATTTTAGCTACTGGAGCAATTGTTTCTTTATAGTTATCCCCATATTCTTGTTGGTACCATGACAACTATTCTTGCTAATTTTAGTTCTATAGAGAAGACCCATTACTTTTGATGATACAAGTGTTAGATGTACAAACGCAAGTTCCCATGTGTCATTCTCTATTAAGGCACTTGTCTTTCTGGTAAGAGTAGGAATATCTTTAGTAGAAGGGACACAGAGTGAATAAATTGGTCGTTGCTCAATCTCACAGGAACACCCATATGAACCTGCTTATATTTAGGCTCAAAGGCTGTACAATTGCATAGAGCCCATATATATATTAGACTACTTATGCTACAATTAACATAGATTGTTTATACTTGTATAAGTAATATCCATTGGCATGAATCACTTATCAAACCTAATATGAATCATTGGGTTGAAGCCTTTTCAAAGTGAGGTAAAACTATGTGTCCCTATGCAGTGTTGTAAAACTGTTTTGGGAGGCTTTTGCCTAGTCATTGTAATATTAGTTTGTGTGAAGCATTCAAATGGTTCTAATTGCACATATTGAAGTGTTTTTAGAGAAGTTCACTGTTTCAACAACCTGAAATTTTAATTTTAATGAGTGAAACACATTTTTTATTTTGGAATGATAAAAGCACTTCAACAGGAACTTTTATCTTAAGCAAGTCTTATCCCTCTTTTTTTTTTTTTTGTGACTAATTTATTATAATGAATTAGTTTAATTCTCTTGTTGATTTGGTTATTTTTCCCCTCTTTAGTTCTTTTATTTTATATTTATTTTATTTTGTCTCTGGATGAACAGGATAAGTACAAAAAACCAAATTATGTTCAAATCTCTGTGGAGTCATATTCACATCTGACTGGGTTGGAAGATCAAGTGAAGACCTATGAGGATCAAGTGAAAACATATGAAGATCAGGTGAAAACTTTAGAGGATGAAGTTAAGGAATTGAATGAAAAGCTGTCTGAGGCCCATTCAGACATGACTACCAAGGAAAGCCTAGTGAAACAGCATGCTAAAGTTGCTGAAGAAGCTGTCTCAGGTATGATATATTTGATTAAATTTATATGAAGTTAAAAGAAACTTGTGCAATTATGCTTTTTTTCCCACTTAAAAAATTCATTGTCATCTTCTTTCGATCAAGATTTATATTTTTTCTTTTTCTTTTTCGTTCTTGTATGTAGCTTTAACTAGGCATTGTAGTTCAGTAGCTGTGTTGAGGACTTGGGTTTTTTTTTAATTGGACATGGCCAGAATGAAATAAAACTAAGACTTCTCTTCACTGCAGGTTGGGAAAAGGCTGAGTCAGAAGCTTTGGCATTGAAAAATCATCTAGAATCTGTCACGCTTTTAAAGCTTACTGCTGAAGATCGAGCTTCACATTTGGATGGCGCTCTCAAGGAGTGCATGCGACAGATACGGAATTTGAAGGAAGAACATGAACATAAATTGCATGAAGTTGTTCTTACCAAAACGAAGCAGTGCGACAAGATAAAGCTTGAGTTTGAAGCTAAGATAGCTAAATTAGACCAAGAACTCCTCGGGTCTGCTGCAGAAAATGCTGCACTTTCGAGGTCTTTGCAAGAGCGTTCTAACATGTTGGTCAGGATGAGTGAGGAAAAATCACAAGCTGAGGCAGAGATTGAACTATTGAAGAGCAATATTGAATCATGTGAAAAAGAAATAAATTCACTTAAATATGAACTTCATATAGTTGCCAAAGAGCTAGAAATTCGTAATGAGGAAAAGAACATGAGTGTCAGATCTGCAGAAGTAGCTAACAAGCAGCACCTGGAAGGAGTCAAGAAAATATCTAAGCTGGAAGCAGAATGCCAGAGGTTGCGTGGTCTTGTGAGGAAGAAGTTGCCTGGTCCTGCGGCACTGGCCCAAATGAAGCTAGAAGTTGAGAACTTAGGCCGGGATTACGGAGAAACTCGATTAAGGAGGTCTCCTGTAAAGCCGTCTACTCCCCACTTGTCCTCTTTGCCTGAATTTTCCATTGACAGCGTAAACAAGTGCCATAAAGAGAATGAGTTTCTCACGGAACGTCTTTGGGCAATGGAAGAAGAAACAAAGATGCTGAAAGAAGCTTTGGCAAAACGTAACAGCGAATTGCAGGCTTCCAGGAATATTTGTGCGAAGACAGTTAGCAAGCTTCAAAGTATAGAAACACAACTGCAACTTCATAATCCACAGATAAGTCCCCAAAAATCTGATGTTCAGATTTTCACTGGAGGTTCCTTTAGTCAAAATGCAAGCAAACCACCTAGCCTGACTTCCATGTCTGAAGATGGAAATGATGATGAAGTTAGTTGTTCAGGGTCTTGGTCTACAACATTGATCTCTGAGCTCTCTCAGTCCAAGAAGGTAAAGAACGGTGAGAAATCTCAAAAAGCCGAAAATGCAAATCACATGGAGCTTATGGACGACTTTCTGGAGATGGAGAAATTGGCATATTTATCAAATGATTCAACTAATACAAAATCTGAAATTGAAAAAAACCCTGATGCTTTGGTGGAGTCCAGTACTAGCACAGATCTTCAGCCCATAGAGCAGCCCGACTCGATTCCATTGGCAACTCAGATGTCTACTGATATGGATTTGTCAGCACTGGACTCGCAATCTGATATTAGTCCACTGCCCTTGGTGAAGCTCCAATCAAGAATTTCCACGGTGTTTGAATCCATGTCCAAGGATGCTGATATGGTAAAGGTTTTGGAGAATATAAGACATGTTGTACAGGAAACACGTGATAGTTTACATCAGGATTCTGCAAATTGTCTTTCGAAAGATAGCACCTGTTCTGGTGCCACATGTGATTTGCAGGCTTGCCCTGAGGAGACTGAGGTAGCTTCAGAGAAGGAAATCTCTTTGTCCCGATATAGTAAGCAAGGTGAAGAAACTGTACATCCTATAAGCCCAGAATTGGCAGCTTCCATTTCTCATATTCATGACTTTGTATTGATTCTGGGCAAAGAAGCTATGGCTGTTCAGGGCAGGGATCCTGATGGGGATGGACTAAGCCAAAAACTTGAGGAGTTCTCTACCACCTTTGATAAGGTTATAAGCAGTAAAGTAAGTTTGGTTGATTTTGTTCTTGACCTTTCTTTTGTATTGACTAAAGCCAGTGAACTCCACTTTAATGTCCTGGGCTATAAGAATCATGAAGCAGAAACCATCAGTTCTGATTGCATCGACAAGGTCGCCTTACCTGAGAATAAGGTGGTCCATGACTCATTGGGACTGGGAGATAGATATCCAAATGGTTGTGCCCACTTTTCTGATTCAACATCTGATCCCGACATTCCCCATGAAGGAAATTTCGTTCCAACCTTTGAACCAAACACTACATCATGGAAATGCTCACTGGAGGAGTTTGAGCAAATGAAATTAGAGAAAGATAACTTGGTAATTGATCTAACCAGATGTACTGAAAATCTGGAAAGCACCAAGTCTCAGTTACAGGAAACAGAGCAGCTTCTAGCAGAAGTTAAATCACAATTGACATCTGCTCAGAAGTTGAACAGCTTGGCTGAGACACAGCTGAAATGTATGGCAGAGTCGTACAAGTCTCTTGAAACACGTGCAGAGGAGTTACAAGCTGAAATAAATATTCTGCGTGTGAGAACAGAAAGTCTGGATAATGAGCTTCAGGAGGAAAGGAGGAGTCATCAAGATGCTTTGGCCCAATGTAAGGATCTTCAAGAGCAATTGCAAAGGTTAGCACTGAACCTTTTCTTGCGTATGTTGGCATTGCCTGCCCGACTAATAGTACCTCATTCAAGTTTAAAGGCCTGATTGTTTTTCAGCCAAATATAGGGTTTTGACATATCACATGTTTTCCAGTCAATTAAATTCAAATTGTTCATACAAAAGCTAAAGCCCACATTTTCAGGCCTGTGAGGGAGATCTTTACTTTTATATTTTAGAGGCCTCTCTCAATACAGAGAAGAAATTCAACTAGGAAAAAAAGAAGAAAAGAAATTGAAACAGTTACATGTGGCATCCACATCCTTTCCAATCCCTTTCCTACTTGTGGAGCCTCTTCTCATTTCCTACCTCTGTTTTTGCAAAGACGTTCAACAATTCCTCTGCTAGATATTCCTTCCCTACGTTCACTTGGTTTCCTTTGGCACAGAATTCTGGTTGCACTTTGTATTCATAAATATTAAGTTAGAGATGGGACTTGATTGAACAAAACTTTTGTTCTGGCTCAAACCAGCTTTTTATATTTGAATCTTTGAACTTACTAATGGTGCCATGACTGTTTATATATGAATATACATATATATATATACACACACACATAGTATGTATATATTTGCTTTTATTTCCATGTTTTGTATAGATTTGAATTTATTGCTGACTTCTGCATGTCCTTGTTAATTTGTAAGGATTGAGAGCTGCCCAGTGGCTGAAATTGACGTCAAGACTAAAAAGGTGAGGATACAAGTCATTTTGTATTTTCAGAGCCAGAATTACTCACAATGCTTTCATTTTTTACTTCACACAGTATGTCAATAAATACTAAAAGTTCCTGAACAAAATAGTCATGCTTTGTCCCGACAGTATTTTGGCTATGCATGCTATTTAACAATAGATATCGGGTGACAAGTCATGCTTACTATGTTTTTCAAAAATGAACTTTCAAGAATGCTCTCGGCCTTGCTACTCTTTCCTGGGGTATTATAAGTCAGTGATTAGAGTAGAAACAAAGCACTACTGAATTCAGAGTTCCCATGTTGTCCTAGAAAAGAGAATTATGTGGAATGAGCTGGTATCTTGGTAAAATATAGATAGTCTATTATTAATTTAGAAAGTCGTGATTCAATTTTATTTGAATTTGGGAGTTTGTGATTCACCGACCAACATTCATATATGTAATTATTTATGTGTATGTATAACTCGCAGTCTTGGCGCTTGCATTGTGGGCTTGTTACACATACAAATATGTCATAAAAGTCACACAATAGTGATATTATGGTCTTGAAGCTTGATCTATTTTTAAAGCCATATTTGGTATGATAGGAAGGAAAGGAAAGGAAAGGATAGTGTTAACATCTCATTGTGTTTGGTTGATTAGTGAGGGAAAAGAAAGGAAATGATGGCCTTAGCACTTAATCATGTTTGGAGAAAGAAAGGAAAGGAAATTATTTTAATGTATTTACCACTATACCCTTTCACATTAAAAAGACAAGTATATAAGTAAGAAATGATTAGACAAATTCAAACATGTCTAATTTTCAGGGACAGATTCCTAGCTTTATTTTGTGTGCGCGTGCACCCTTTACTGAAATTACCATGGCTAGATTTGGTAATCTTATCCATGTCCTAGATGTTAAAAAATGGAGGGATGCTATTTTTAGTTGAATTTCTCTGAGAAGAACCATATTGTTCTTTATTCATGTTTCATGCACTGCTTGAGAAGGCATCTAAGGTGGATGCATGGATTCAGGAGGTTTGCGTTAAAATGATAGTGATGATAAAGTCCAAGTATGTACAACATATGTTCATGTGTAACGTTGTTGTACTTCTTGTCAGGATATGCTTTAGGATTTCTTCAACTTTTGCTTGAAGTATAGTAAAGATTATCATTGAAATGCTTTCCCTTCCTAAATAAATCTGAGAGCCTGTTTGGTAGGAATTACTTTAGTACCTTGGTCAGAGCATGCACAAATGTTAGGGCTGCGATTTATATCCGCTTCTTCTCTCTCTGGCCTAGCACAAGTTTATTTTTTTATGATAACACATTTAATTAAGTTTATATTTAAGTCTTAAAAAATTTATAACACATTTAGTTAAGCTTCCAATGGGTGCACTTGGTAGTTTGGGCCGCCTTTCTTTCTTTTCTTCAGGAAATGCAAAATCTTTCTTATTTAAATTTAGAAGTAGTCTGGCTTTCTCTGCTTATGTTTTTTTTTAACTCAATATTCTTTTCACGTTATGCATTTTAAATGAATTTATCAAACTCTCTGTTCTTGTTAGTCACTGAAAGAATCCCATGTCATTAAGTTTGTCTTTCTTTCTTTCTTTTTTTTCTCACTTCTAGTGAGGTCAAATAGAACTTTAACCTGAGATTTAATGTCTATTTTTTTCCATCACTTGGTTTGATGCTATGATGTTTCTCGTCATTTCAGGAGAGAGAGTTAGAGGCTGCAGCAGAGAAGCTAGCTGAATGTCAAGAAACCATATTTCTTCTTGGCAAGCAGTTGAATGCTTTGCGTCCACCGACAGAGTTTGTGGGGTCTCCACACAGTGAGAGGTCTGAGAAGGGCGAAGGCTTTGCTGAAGAAGAACCGACTACCAGTGGCATGAACTTGCAAGACTTTGATCAGGGCGAGATGGATAGTGCTACCAATTTGCAGAGAGTAGGTAGTGAGTCGCCCATGGATCTTTACAACTCCCCGTATAGCCCTTCAGACAATGAAGCGGCACGCACTCTCCTAAAATCACCAATCAGTTCCAAGCATCCAAAACACCGGCCTACAAAGTCGAGCTCCTCTACTTCTCCTATGCCAACACCAGAGAAACATTCACGTGGGTTTAGCAGATTCTTTTCCTCAAAAGGAAAGAACGACAATTAGGCTTTGCTGCTCGCAGGCTCAAAAGATGTTTCTAAGTTGACAAGCCATTGGGAAAGAAAAAAAAAATGTAGCAGCAATGAATATGGTGGGCTGAAGTTCTGTACATACTGATCTGAATCGTATTCAAGTTGCTCAGCTTTTAATTTTCAGAATGCAAATTCTCAAACTGGTATCGTATTTACTCTGAAATTGAATAATGAGTTTGTCAAAGCATGAGATGGTCATCAAGTTCTGATTGGGAGACCGTTAGAAACGAGGAAACCGTGAAAGCTGATTTCTCATGATTTCCCATCCGAGGATGCTTTGTGATCAATGTGAGGTAATTTTGTATGAACTGTACATGATCTCCCTATCTATTCATACGTTTTCTTTTCATCCAACCTTGTAATAGTTTGTTTGTTTGGCTGAATAACTCAATAGTTTTAAAACTTTAAGGTAATACATTGATATCATGTCACGTCATTATCCTTTTTTCTTTTTTCTTTTTTCTTTTCTTTTATTTTTGTTTATTATATTTGGGCAAACATGGAGATGCAAGTTCAGAGAACACTGTAGAATTAATGTGTTTTAGGACTGTGCAAGTTAGTTTGGCATGAACTCCATCCTGAAAGTATCACCAGTCTTCTACTCTTTTCACTTAAATTTAAAGATGTCTAGATAATTATAGGTGTGTGTGTGTGTGTGTTTTTTTTTTTTTTTTGTATATGTAAAAAAATATTGAAAAGGTAATATATTATTAAGAATTTAATTTATTAAAAAATAATTAGTA
>JAOTQH010000040.1:6785390-6796185 GCA_025631255.1 Cornus kousa
CATCAGCATAGTGGGATCAAGTGCAAACTACTAGCGCACCTGAGGGTAAAGATCCGGTATGTACATGGGTTAAGATGAAGAAGTTGATGAAAGCTCGATTTTCACCCCCTGATTACGAACAAGTTCTTTATCAGAAATATCAGTCCTGCACGCAAAGGAAGTAGAACAATTGCTGAATATGCTGAAGAATTTTATCGGTTGTCATCCCATAACAACCTGGTGGAACCCAAATTTAGTAAGGTGGCCCGTTTCAAAGGCGGGTTACGATGGGATATTGAAGAGAAAGTGGTGCTGCAACCGCTATTCCAACTGTCTGAGATTGTCACGGTGACAAAGAGGGCAGAATCGTTACTGGAGAAGTCAAAGAATCGGTCACGTGGTTCATATAATACCCCACGTCCTACACATGACATGAGTAAACAAACCGCGGTAGCCCCTGTTCCAATGACATGGTGAG
The DNA here is from genome assembly GCA_025631255.1 of Cornus kousa. Taxonomy (NCBI): domain Eukaryota; kingdom Viridiplantae; phylum Streptophyta; class Magnoliopsida; order Cornales; family Cornaceae; genus Cornus; species Cornus kousa. The sequence continues at coordinate 6,785,848 of JAOTQH010000040.1, forward strand.
GCATTGGAGATGGTCCAACAAAGGCCAAACCCGCAGCACCTATAGGCCCTACTGGAAAGGGAGCCCCAGCTGTGAGAGAAAATCCCTATGCACACCCAAGTATGGGCAAGTGTTTTCGATGTGGAGAACCTGGCCATAAATTCAACAATTGCCCCAAGCGACCGACAGTAAATCTGGTCACGCATGAGGAAGGCGAGGGTGAGGAAGGTGAGTTCCTTACCTTTGAAGAAGAAGAGGTAACTAAATGTGACAATGGCGAGTTGTTGTCCCACTCTTTAGTTGTGAGGAGGTTGGTGTTCATGCCAAAGAAGGAGAAGCACCCGCAGCGTCATAATGTGTTCCGTACACATTGCACTGCCGACCATAAGGTATGTAACGTTATTATTGATAGCGGCAGTAGTGAGAACATTGTTTCCTTAACAATGGTTCGAAAACTGGGGCTTAAAACAGAGAAACATCTCCATCCATACAAAATTGAATGGATCAAGAAAGGCTCAGAAACGCAAGTAACTGAAACCTACACCGTTCCATTCTCAATTGGGAAGCATATGCAGAGGAGGTGCGTTGTGATGTAGTCCAATGCCATCCGGATTAACAATCAAAACAGTGTTAATCGGATGCACGCGCGATAGGGCTTATATCCAGCGATTCACCTTCTCGCTAAAGCATAAGTCAAACCAACAGAACAAAGTTGCAGATGCACTAAGTCGGAGAGGAGCTTTCTTAGTGACTATGAGGGATGAAATCGCAGGGTTTGAGTGCCTGAAGAAGTTATATGAGGCCGACGAAGATTTTGGCCAAGCTTAGGCATCGTGTAAAACGAGCCAATTCTTTAAAGGGTAGCACATGCAGGAAGGATTTCCCTTTAATGGCAATCAGTTGTGTATTCCCTAGAGTTCTTTGCGGGAGCAAGTGGTTCGTGAATTGCATGGAGGAGGATTAGGAGGACATTCGGGGCATGAAAGACGCGAGAGCTGGTAGAAGAACGATATTATTGGCCGCAACTCAAGCGTGGCGTGGAGAACCATGTGCGGCGGTGCTCAATCTGCCAAACTAATAAAGGCTAATCTCATAATACTAGTCTTTACACACCGCTACTCCAGCTGCCTATTCCAGATGCTCCATGGGAGGATTTATCCATGGATCTTGTTCTAGGGTTGCCGAGGACGCAGCGAGGAGCAGACTCTATTTTTGTGGTGGTCGATCGATTTTCCAAGATGTCCCATTTTATTGCATGCAAGAAGACGAACGATGCAGTCCAAATGGCCAATCTATTCTTTAAGGAGGTGGTTCGTTTACATGGGGTGACACGGTCCATTACCTCAGATCGTGACACCAAGTTCCTGCTCACTTTTGGCAGACTTTATAAAAGAGATTCGATACCTCTCTTAATTTCAGTAGCACCAGTCAACCCCACATTGATGGCCAAACAGAGGTGGTGAATAGGACCCTTGAAAATCTAATTCGCTGTATTTCAGGAGAGAAACCAAAACAGTGGGATCTTGCTCTTGCCCAGGCAGAATTTGCTTACAATTGCATGGTTAACAGGTCCACTGGCAAATCCCCGTTTGCGGTTGTGTATTGTTGTCCTACAAAAGTTGCTTTGGATTTGATATCCTTACTGAAGTTGCCGAGGAAGAGTGCAGCACATTAAGACCATTTAGAAGAGTGTCAAGAAACAACTAGAGGAAACTTACGCCAAATACAAGGATGCAGCTGACAAGAGACGAAGGAAAATAGTATTTGAAGAAGGGGACCTGATTATTGTGTATCTAAGAAAATAGAGGTTTCCAGTGGGAACATACAACAAGCTAAAGGCCAAGAAATATGGTCCGTACCAGATTCTAAAGAAAATCAATGACAACGCCTATGTGATTGATTTACTTGCTAACATGGCCATTTCTTCTACCTTCAATGTGGCTGACTGCTGACATACATGAATATTATCCGCCAGATTCGGATAACTCAGGGATGAGTTCTTTTTACGCAGGGGAGACTGATGTAGAACAGCTCGCTCGCGATTATCTGAGCATACAAGATCATCGCAATCAGGGAGGCTGAAAAGGTAAGGTAAGGAGAATAGAAGGAAAAAATAAATATATAAGGAAAAGTCAAAAGGAAATTTGGTATAGTTGCCAACAATGGAAGATATTATTCTCCATGGCCAGAATTAAGGGGGATTCAGACAATAAATAACAAGATTTGGTGTAGTTGCCAACAATAAAAGATATTATTCTCCATTGCAAGATTTAAGGAGGATTCTGCTCTATCAAATCTCATATTTCCCCATTAATATTATTTCACGCATGCTTTCTTCTTTCTTTTCTTTTTTGACTTGCCTATATAAAGGCAAGAGATGTAAGTGTGCAGACATCATTATTATCAATATAATTTCAGTTTCTCTCTTGTGAGTGTGTTCTTTGAGAATTCAAGGGTTTAACCCTATTCTTTATCGTTTCCGCTATGTTATGCTTGAAGACCATTACAAGGAAAAAACTGCTGCTATTGACTTGGCCCATGACATCTGAACTTTAAATCCTTTCATCTCATGGATATCAAACCAAGACTGCAAATAATTTCTGTAATAAAGCTCTAAGCCCTAAAGAATTTGTATCCTAACTGAGGTACAAAAAATTTCATCAATCTATTCCTAGTCAACTTCAGATAATTCAAATTTAAGTTGCAAAGTTTTTTTCCAAATGTCTCTGCATTTATTTGAAGAAAATAACCAAATACGCTTTGCTATCTGCAATTGATGGGCATTATGATAAGTCCATTAGAAATATTTTCCTCAAATACAACATGGCGCACTTTGTGAATAACCATGTCTGTTTTAGAGGAAAATTGTATATGCTTTGTGATCTGCAAGACAAAAGTAACATTATGACTTGGTCACAAGCAAATTCACCATTCAAGGATCGCATACATAAACCATAAATTATAAGTCAACAGAGAATGAAACTAGACTCCTGGGTGAATGCAGTGGATCTCATGAGTTTACTATTTTTAAATAAAGGCCATAATGAGGTATCACGACAGTTACCTAATGGTAATGGTGGATGATGCCCCTTGCCCGCTGTTAGAATGGTGATAATTTGCTTCACAGTCGTTAAAGTGCCAATAATGGAAATGACCATTATAGTGACATTACTTTACGGCCATTACATTTCCATTAAGTTAAGGTACTGAGAGAGTGCTAGACCGTTACCGGAGGCTCTATCAGAATATAAGCAGTAAATTTGATCAAGAAAGGAGTGGGGGTGAATAGTCTTGTAGATATTTTTCTGTTTTTAACTAACTTTTCAAAAATCAGTTACTTCAACTTAAATTTCAGTTAGCTATATTCTGATGATTGATTTTCCAGTTATGATTAACTTTCAATCTCAATCAATCAAATCACCAATAAGCATAAACAGTAAATAAAGAATAGTAGAGATAAAGGATTTTTACGCGAAAAACCACGAGACCTAATCCAGATAGGCATAATCCACTGTCGAGGAAGAGTTTACAACCATGTTCACAGTTCACTCACCCTCGAACCTGTAGTTACCTCTGGATACAGATGACACCAAACTTTCTCCCGAAACTCTCCAGGTCCTCTGTTCGCTCGTCTACAACATCCACTGCTATAGAACCTACTTCTCTAGTGATTGCTTGCCCATTTCTACTCTAATTGTCTGGTTGAATAGGATTAGATTGATAATCTACTCCTTGAAGAGTATTCAATCACACATAGATGGTCCTTAGGAAAACTTAGATTGGATCTTTCTCTAGGACTTTCTCTCTCTAAGAATGTTTAGAGATTGTCTCTTCTCTTACCTTAAACTGGCCATAACCCCATATTTATAGCCAAAATAGGATTCCCATACATTTTAGGAAGTTGAAACCTTATAAAATTGTATTTTGAGAGACTTCCAAAAAGTAGCTCCGACAGGTTTAATAGGGCAAGCCTTCTATCAAAGCCTACTGGAACATTTCGATCGATCAATACATTTTGGTACTGAACTGAATTTTACCTGGAACAATCTCAATCGATCAACCATTCGATGGATGCTCTCTAGAAAAGATTCAATTGATTGACCAATTGACCAAAGTACATTTTTTACTTGCTTGATGTCCAGTTTTACTAAGGTCTGTTTATGAGAACATGTTGATGAGACCAACCAAAATAAAAACAAGTCAAACTAAGGTCTTACTAAAGTCAATTTACTTGTTACCTAAATGTCTGCTTGACAATGCGGTTTGCCATATTATTCGCAATTCAGAGCATTCCATGTCTTCAATAAACATGTTAGACGCCCCCCTTAAATTAGGCTTCATATTAGCTTGTATCTTCTGTTACATATGTTTAGGCTTAATTACAGGCTATCGTATAAGGGCAAGGCTTGGAAGCAAGCTACCAGTGCCTATCGGCGAGAACTGGGCTTGGTTTGGTTAGTAATGCCTACCCATTCTGTCTCGCCCGCCTGCCAGCCCCTGAATTCTTCAGAGAGGGCCAGCATGCCAGGCGGACAGGGTCTTACTTGATGCCTTTGCACGCATGATCAATCGTCTGGGGCTCGTGGATCCCCTCTATCAATCTGACCTCATAACTAAACTCAAAGTATTACACGTGTTTAGGCTTAATTATAGGCTTGGCTTCCATTTAGCCTTGCTTTGTACACGTACTTTTTGTTACACATATATAAATACCCCGATTGGGATGAATACAATTTAATTGAATATTCACAATTCTTTTAATAACTTTCACAAAACATCCACGAACTAGTCAAGACTCTTTGAAACATTACAACACTGGTTTTGAGTAGGAACATGCTAACACATGAATCAATATCCAAACATATACCACAACAGCCTTTCGACAGAGAGTTGTACAACCCAAATTTTTTGTTCTTTTTTCCTTTTTTTTACCCAAATTCCGTACTTCTCTTTAGCATGACTCTTAAATTCTGAAATCTAGCCTCTTAAGAGTTCTAAAACACAACACCTGAATTTAGATATTGAATCAAAAAATCCTAAGACTCAATTCAATCGGTAGAATTTCAATTATTTTCTTCTTCTTCTTCTTCTTCTTCTTCTTCTTCTTCTTCTTCTTCTTCTTTTTTTTTTATTTTTTATAAATAAGATTGTGTTAGAAAGCGATCAAAAGGGGACTGCATCCCACAAGAACTACACAATTTCTGTTTAACTTTCATTTTTCAATTAATTTTCTTAACTTTCATTTAGTTTAAGTTTATATAATATATGAAGAAATTGTTTAACTTGGTTTATTGAATGCGGTTTGGGCCCTCCCAGATTATACGTTTATGATTCATTGAGACTAGAATATTGTTCGAATGTGTGTGAATTCAATGCAAAAACTATTAGTATGGGTTCTAGTATTAGAATATATGTGTAGTACATCTTAGTAGAGTTGGATAAGGTTGAAAATATTCACTGCTCCAACATCCATTACCATTCTGTAACCCCTGTTGCACCCATTAAACTGAAGTTTACATAAAACCACAGTTGTAACTCCACGCCTTAGAGAACCCCAGCTTAGACTCCACATTTTAACTATTACTCCCTCTGTCCCAAAAAAAAAAAGTCCCTTTTGGGACAGACGACAGAGGGAGTAATAATGATAATCCCAGTTCCAACTGCCAAAAAAGTAATCAAAAATCCACTATAAATGGTTGATTAACAACAGCAAGATAACTTTACAGATTCACCAATCAGAAAAACTTTACCAGATTCATGCATATTTTATTATAGAGAATAATGACATGGGTGATTATCACAGATAAAAGGTAGAAAAACTGCAAGAGAGTTTTCACAGTCAATGCAAAGAGCAAGGTAAGACACCTACCCTGAATGGCAAGATGTTCAGCTTCTCCAAGCCAGGAGCCATACTTAGCACCTTCTTACCATGATCAGGATCATATAAATCCCTCTTCTCGGTAGGGTGACCCATGCCAGCAGGATCACGACCAACAATGTAGAAATTTGCACCTGCATTAATTCGTGCCTTGGCATGCCATTGTACTTCAGTTGGACCTGCATAATGCATGGGTGATGGGAATATGGCCACAATAGTAGTCTCAGGGTCAAGGACTCCATCTTCTAGGACCTGGGCAAGAACGAAATTCTTAATATATATGTATATATGCATACATATTTGTTGTAGACATATGGAAAATGAATTCTTCTATCATAATTTCAATAGCACTGAAAATACAAGTTCATAATTCAGAGTGAATTCATGGCCAAAAGAATTATAAAATTTATAAATGACAGAAGATTCAGTTTCTGCAATCATAGAAATTATATGAGATCGTGTTTAGAATGGCAGTAGATTCCACTAAAATATACTATGATTTAAGGGGGAATGAGTGAACTCATTTTTATAGCTATGTATAATAAAAGTTTTGTTTTCATATGGCCTAAAAATACGATCTTATTATGCATGAGCATTAAGAGCAGACTTGACAAAAACCTTGCTATGTTGTTCCATACGAACATCCAATGGCACATCGTCAGCCTTTGTGAAACCACCCAAAGGATGAAGCAAAAGAACTGGATTCTTGTATCCCATTTCCAGAAGTCTCCTGCGTGTGTCATTCATTAACAAAGCATGCCCATTGTGCACAGGGTTCCTTAGCTGGAAAGCAAAAACTGCATCAGCCTGGCGCTTGTCAAATTCTTTCCGAAGTTGTCGGGGAGAAAGCCTGTAGTTGTCAAGACCATCATTATATTTGATATGCTTTAACACTTCCAGATCTCCACCAATGAGCCAGTTGCCAGCTGGAGTAATTACCTCCTCAACGTAAGGTAATCCTGGAGCAGTTGTTCCCCAAGTTCTAGCTATTCTTTCTTCTTTGTTATGTTTGTATATTTCAATGCTGCAAAATAATTTTGAAAAATCAAGATATATTCTAAAGATATGGTAAAGCCAATCAAATAGCTGAACGGAATTGAGTTGGCATGCAATTTAGCCGTAGTCTAACTTCTGTGGCAATGAAATAAGAATTTACAATAATCAATAATGCAAGAGCATCAAATAAATCAAATCAAACTTGGTTCAAATACATACACACGTGCACGTGCACACGCGTGTACACCGATAGACGCACACAAATGCACATGCACTGAGGGACCATGGAGAAGTGAATGAGCCTTAAGACTTTCAGGGGGACCCTGGCAAAGTGCATTGTATTTGTTAGGAAAAACACAGCAAACCCAAGATAAAACCAAGAATCACGACAAAAAATAAACACGCCACACATAAAAGAACACAAAGATTTAGCGTGGTTCGGCAAAACCTACATCCACGAGGGAGATCCAACGAAAGTTTTCACTTTACGAATAATAGGAGATTACAAGTTTCAGCCCCTCACTCTCTTTCTGTGCGATTTTCAGTGTCTCCATCTATCCCACTCCAAAACCTTAACGCCCTTATATATCGGGCTACAAAAGAGTACTAATTAGGGTCCACGACCCACAAGCAAAAAGCAATCACACATAAACCCAAGATATAACGTGGTTCAACCAAAACCGATTTACATCCACGGATGAGAAGAGATTCCACTATGATTTGTAGAGATATTACAACAATATTAGAGAATCAAGACCTTGTACAGCCCTTTTCACCATATACCACTCCACCAGTCTATTCCTTCGCTATCAGTGCCACCAGTGTTTTCCTACTCTACCAACCCAAAAACTACCTCTACCCATCAATTCCCTCATAAGACTACATCTCTCTCAATCTCATAAGTCTCAACCAATAACCTAGGTGTCTATTTATAGAGTTCCAAACTCAATTCCTTGTTGGGCAAGGATTACCATTCTTTGGAGCCCAAGACTTGCCTTACCAGATTTTTCCTAACATAATACAACTCTCAAATAGAAAACTAATAAAATTAGGAATTTGAGACATAATTTCCAACAATCTCCTCCTTGGCTCAAATTCCATGAAGCCAATCGTCGCTGATAAGCGCTGAAAAGTATGCATTTAAACCCCTGAAGCTTGAATATTCTAGGACCTTTATCCATCTTATTTTCCCGTTTTAGTCTAATTTCATATTATTTCCCTTTTCAGGCACTTATCCCCAAAATAAGTCAATTCAGCCAAATTAAAGCATAAAAGAAGCAATCTTAAACTGAATGAAAGAAAGGAGCAAAGTGGAAGCAAAGTGGTGGAAAATAGCAAGCTTCGATTGATCTAGCCTCACCAAGATGGATCGAACCTCTTGTCCTTATCCTTATGAAATCATCATCTTTAATTGATCCAACTTTCCTTAAATCGATCAAACTTCCTTGATTTTATCCCCACCTACTACTTTTGTCTTTTTCCCAAAATATCCCGAAAATATCTCAGATTTGTCAGTATTCCAAAAGGCACCGCCAGGGTTGGATCGATCTCGCCAATATTTGATCGATCTCATTAAGTTTCGATTGATCTCATCAACTTTCGATCGATCGAACCCTCTCAAGTGTGAAAAAAAAATAGAGTCTAGCTCATTAAAAGATGGCTCATGGTGCAATCATTAAAGGGGCCCTAGTGCACGAGTCCAGACCGTTGGGTGTGACACTTGAGCTACCTATATAAGGAATTTGAGCCATTTTACAAGAGAGAGGATAGACAATAAATATATATAATCTTGGAGAAAAAGAGAGGGTGGAGGCTAAAGATTAGAGACACACATACACCATTTGTGAGTTCTTCCATTCATTTTGGGTTTCCATCAAGAAGAAGATCATTAATTCCTACCATGGAGATGACCCTTGAGGGTTGGATGACTACATCAATGGGGTTAGAGTTAGCCCTAAGTATGCCTTCTAGACCTTGATGTTTTGTATTTTGAGGGAATTTGTGTTGTAATTCTTGTATTGGCACTTGATTATATATGAATATTGTTTATACAATGATTTGTGTGGTTTAATGCTTCCAATTGATCATTTCATTCTATTCATATGTCTTTGTATGCTAGAATAGATGTTCATGTGTTTATCTCTAATTTTTGTGTTATTAATGCATGTCTATGTGTGTTGCTGCTATAAATCTAGAGATTTTCAAGGCATGGTGTTTTAATAGAATACTCTAGTGGTTTATTTGATGGTTCATACTCATTTCTTGATGGATTGTGTCTCTTCTTTAGTTTAATTAGTTTAATTTTTATGTCCCTAACTTAGTTGTAGTGTAGTTGCATTATTTTCTTAGATGGGAGGACAATCCATGCTTTTTGTTTGATGTTCCATGCTTATGAATACAAGTAGTATATTTCTCTAGATCTTTTTGATGTGTTTGGATTGTGAGCTTAAAGGAAGGAATAATGGCTTAATTTGATATATTTTACTATTCATTAGGTTGTCTAGACAATGAATACTTAATTATTCATCCATGCTTGTTGATTCAATCAATCACACACACTAATATTGCAACATATATCCCCCCATTCATTACACATTGAGTGTCTAGAAAGGTAATGTTTAGTGGTGACCTCTAAGTCTCAAGACCTCTCTCTTGTTATCTTTATCCTTCATTTACTATTACTTGTTTTATCTTCAATTTGTTTAACTTAGTTTGTAGTTTAAGTCAATTAATCAAACCGCATTTTGATCACTCGACTTACTACTCCTACATTGTTTTCATATCAATATTGCCCCTAATTCCATGGGACGATCCCTATTCACCCTTGCTACGTAAGTAGTTAGAGGTAGTAGTGGCATTTTACAAATTTAAACTTGGCCACACTACACTTATTTTGGCTTGTTGTTCCATCAACGACAAGGAGCACACCAAATTTTGGCGCCGTTGTTGGGGATTCTAGGCAACGTTGTATTTAGGAAACAATTAGGAATTAGTAATCTTTTGATCATGTCTTTATTTTATTTTATTTTAGTTATTTATTATGTTTGTTCTTGATTGGCTAGGTACATTGAGCAAAGGAAGTTTAGCAAGGAAGAATTCTAAAGCAAGGAGCTAAGCTAAGCACAAAAAGGTCAAAAATCTAAAAAAATTATTGCAAAGCTAAGCTAAAATTGAAATACTTTGAAGTTGCTTAAGAACCCTTTGTGAGCTCTTTCTAACTCAATCCCTAGTTAAATCGTCGGCCTGCGTGGAGGCATGTCTTTACATTCATAGCTAAATCGTCAGCCCACGTGGAGGTAATTTACTTTTGTTTGCATACTGTTGAAAGCATGGGAGTATGGGATCAATATATGTGGAGGATGTTTGTTGATTGATTTGTTGCGGAGGCGAAATGATTGCTACTTGCTTGTTAATTGTTTTTGTTTTGTTTGTGTATGTATAGTCGAAGGTCGTTAAATCCTACTCTTGTCCCACTTGATTTTCAT
>JAOTQH010000040.1:6877691-6905036 GCA_025631255.1 Cornus kousa
CCCTCTCTCTCTCCTCTTTTCTTTTCTTTTCTGAGTATGTATGTTAGGTTATCCCTGAAAGCGAAGGCTTCTGAAATCTGTCTCAATTATTATTCATTAGTAACATTATGATGAATAGGAGAACTGATATAACATTACAGAATCTTACTCCTGCACTTTTCGTTCATTCAACAATTGTCGAAGCCAATAGATCTTAGTTTGGATCAAGTGTTTCTCACTCGAAGGAGGTTGTGTTCAACTTGTTGTGAGGAGGGCCATGAGTGGGGTTAGGGGGGTGACAACCGTTACAGGTCGGAGGAAGATCCAATTCCAACATGATTCTAAACGATTGTGGAAAGAAATGAGATCTAATGGTTTGGATCAAAATTCAAATTGCGAGTTTCAATTATAATCAAATTGATTTTGATTTTAGGTAGATTCAATCCAATTATGATCCAAGTCTGATAAAAAAAATATTTATGAATTCTTACATGTGTGATACTTCTCAAGCGACACAATTATAATTTTATTGGACATTATAACAGGCAAAGAGAGCCGGTTCAAAGCTGAAGAGCCGAATTGTGGCGGAGCAATCAATTACTAAGTGGTCTCAGATAATTGAGCAAATGGAGGATCAAGTAGCTGCAATTCTGCAAGAAGAGAGGTAAATTTGTTTGTTTTTTGTAATTTTTTTCCCTCTGGTAGGAGAGAATAGAGGTTTTTATGATATTTCATTTTCAATTTCCCCCTTTTATAAGTATACATAGTGGCAATTACAATTGTTAATTTTTTTTTTCCTTAATAGAAAATTGTTTTTTAAAAATTGATGCAGGGAAGAGATGGCACTGAGAAAAGCTGAAATGGAAGCAACAAAGGTTTTCTGCCCTAATCTCTACAGTTATATGTTGCCTATACTACTGAACTTTTTTTACGCTCCATTACTCAAATCTATGTAATTGGTTTGTTGGAGAATGGCATCATCAAGAAGGTTGATATTGTCATACAAAACTGATTTCATGGATGCTTTGTAGCCAGGAAATAGTATCCTTCATCAAGCAATCTTATTTTTGAAGCTTTATTTTTTTAATGTAATTTACTCTGTTCTGTGACACTCAGGCAGAAAATATGATTGCACATAAAGATGAAATTTATTCACGCCCTAAAAGAACCTGGTTTGTAACAGAAAAGGAGAAAAAGCTTGTAGCCAAGGCAACAAAGGTAATATTTGTTGCTTCATGGATGTTAATCCGTATGCATGGTTTTATATAGTAGTGTAAGTGCTTGAAGTGCCATAAGTCATAAGGTGGCTGTTTGCAATTCATTCAGTTATTGTTTATTTTGCCCTATTGTTTCTGCTTGATTACGTTGTTGAAGCTTCATAATTTATATATATATATATATATATTATACATATTTTTTTGGAACATCAAGTTTCAGCATAATGATGACCTTTCTTGTAAAGCGCAAAGTTAGATTGAACGAGTGTATCATCTTGTTCATAAGCTAGTCATCTTGCTAACTGTACTCCAATGGCTTAACAACATCAAGCTTTATCAAAATAAATTTTGTTAACAATTTACTCCTTTGAAAGGAAAATGAATCGGGGCTATTGCTTAGCACAATAATAGAATTTCCAATTGTCAAGTGTGAAAACGTGGGTTTGAGTCTAAGGACAACAGTCTTATTTGTGCAATGCCGAAGTTTTGGTCTTTGTCCAGTTCACTTCGCCCAATGCCCTTCATTGCCTGGAACATCACTAGGTAATGATAATGTCCTTAAAGTGAATCTTTGTATAACAAAAATCGTGAATAGGACAAACAGCCACATTCTATTGCTCCTTCATTTATATTAATCTCGAATCAATCATCTGTTCATAATTCTTTTTGAAGCTTTATCATATCTAATAGGCTCATTACCGCACAAGAAGAAAGAGGAAAATTTTAAGCATGAAACTATTCCCACTTCTCGCTTGCATCTGTATCTTCATAGCTCCAGGATGCAGCCTTTTGGGGGTTTGAAACTGGGTCTGCACATTGAGCTTAAAGAATTGCAACTGAAAGATCATCTTGGTGGTATTTGCGACCTTATAACACCATGTAAATTGTAGTGTTATTTAACTGTTCAATGGCTTCCTCTTTTGGCCTTTAGTCATACATGAGTTTCAGCTTTTGGGAAACGGCTTCCAACTGTGAAAATTTATTTTGGAGGTAGATTTCATATTGAACTGAATACCTACTTAACCTTATTGTAATTTTGATTCTCCTAGATATATGAAGTCAATCTTCGAAAGCAAGTATGTTTTAGTAATTGTCATCTTTATTGATGGTGTTTGAATGAAACATAAAATTGTAATTAACTCCGATAATTTTTCCTAACCATGCCCAGAATTTTTATGTTAAGAAATTAGTTCAATAACTGTTTGACTTGGCATCTGAAATGACAGGCATCTGCAGATACTGGAAGAAGTTCTGGAAATGAGTTTGTCAGTGCCCAACAAGCCGAAGACCTCAAGATGAAGGAAAAGAGAAAGCGAGAGCGTGAGGTGATTATTATATCCTACATTTGATTATATTTTTCCATCAGAAAACTTCTAGCCAAATTGATTGATGTGATGCTCACTCTTTGGTGTTGATAGAAAAATATGCCCAGGAAGAAACGGAGGAAACTGGAAGCAGCTAGAGAGACGTTGGATGACGAAAATGAAATTGAAAAGTTTGAAGTATGTGTCTATCCCTTTATCCGTCTCTCATATTCACTTCTATCAAAAGAGTCCCAGAGTCTGATGTGAAATTTGTAGTCACATAGGTCATTAGCTAGATCATTTTGGAGAATTATAATACCAAATCTTGGTTCAATTAGATAGCCTGTGTATCATCAGTTATGTTTGGGCAGATTCTTATTCCGAATTTTTTGGGACCAAGGGCTATTAGATGGTGTTTTTTAATGTTCGGGCTGTCATGTTGAAGAATGTGTTATGAGGGCAGCCACTTTGTACAACTATGCTCTCTCTCCATGTCTCTGCTACTGGCACCTTTGATGAAGGAGATCACCCTAAGTGATGGCCTTTATTATTGGTGGAACGGTAGCTTATTACCTGTTTGGACAATTTAACGAATTATTCTAGGGTTATGGGTAAAATGCTTTCTTATCAAAATACTGCCGCTGCTTCTCTGTCTGGCGGGGTCTGTTATGGATGGCGTTAAATTTAAAATAGGAAGTATTATGATATGAGCATGTGCAGCTTTCCCTCTCCCTCCTTCAGTCTGTTGTGTAGACCTTGTGTTGGCTGAGCTTTTAGTATTGGGCATCGAAGTTCATAAACATGTGCTGTTGGGCGACTGACCGTTTGTGTATCCATGTGTTTGTGTTAACACTTCTCATATTCGTAAGTGCTAATGTTGATTGTTGACCTAAAAAATGCATATTTTCTTTGCATGCTTGATCTAACAGGCTTTGCATTATGTGAATTATACAGTGGTTTCCGGTAATTAATATTTTAATTTTCAGGAGGGTGGGAAAAACAAAAAAGAAAAAACTGGAATTTCACTTGTTGACCTGGCTTATCGACGAGCAAAGGCTGTAAAGGCTAAGAAGAAGGCAGTAGATGCCGGCAAGATTGTGAAAAAAACAGAAAAGAAATCAAAGCATCCTCCACGAACAACTCAATCGAGGACAGAAGAGATGCGGGAGATGTTCCAAAGTGACATGAGTGAGAAAAAGCAGAAAAGAACCCTTCGTGGTAGTGGTGGTGGTGGAAAGAAAACGTCGTCGTTCAAGAGCAAGTCACGGTATGAAATAATCTAAATTCCTTTTTCTCAGCTCCAATTGTATTTTTCAAGGTATTCTTTGTTTTCCTCGTTCGAAGTGACATGAATCTGTTTTGTCTTGTTTTCTTCGACTTTTTTGGTGCTAAAACCTGGCATTATGTGTTGTTCAATTAATAGTGAGATCATTGGACAGCTTATTCTTCTATTTGGGGGTTTGTGCAATATGAATCCTTTTGGTCGCCTTAGGTTCATGTATGGGAGTTGTGGCCAAATCCTTGCTAGAATCTGTCTCATTATTATATATATTTTTGCATTGGCAAGAAACACACTCACTCACACACGTTTGCCCACACCCGGGTGTAAACCCAAGAGGAGGGGAGGTTATACCATTGGGCTACATGCCCTTTGGTTAATCCGGGTCCCATTAATGTATTGTACCTTCTCATATCCATTTCAATTTTGAATTGCAGGTATAAGAGGAAGTAGCAGCATCAAGTAGCCGAGCTAACTTTTACTGTCAAGCGGCATCAAGTGGAGGTAATGTACCTCTATAAAGCAGAGGTAGCAGCATCGGTCAAGCTTTCCTTCAACATACCTCTACAAGAGTTGTAATCAAACAAATGAAATTTATATGAGAAATGCTCATGTTATTAAGTTATTTAATGAAATTACTATCTGTCCATTTTTGCTTGGGGTCCTTGTGCCCTCGTTCTGCCATTTGAAGTTTATGTAGATTTTCATTCATTAGTAAACAATAGACTTGCTGGTTGATCTTGCTTTTGGGGCCACAAGATCATTCTGCTATTGTAGTTGTCAGCAAGGAAACACAGGTATGATAAAATTTCGACACTTGAAATTAGTCTAATGGAATAACCTTCTCCGGGGAGGGGTTGGAGCCCTGGTGTGGGCTGTGGGCAAAATTTAAACGTCAACGTGCCATTTGGTTAAAACAACAAAAATTATTAGATATGACCAAGTAATATACTGCAGTTGGGACTGCAAATTGAACTTTTAAACCATTTGGTTAAACAAGAAAAATTAGATTATGACTCCAAGAAAGTATACTGAAGTTGGGACCGTAGATTGAACTTAGTTGTTCTCATAAACAATTTGGGACTGTAGATTGAACTCGGTTATTTTCACAAACAATTATGTTCGGATTGTTAAAAGCTCAGTTTGAGATCGTTTATGAACTTATTTCTTAGCACAAATAATTTTGCTCGGATCGTTAAAAGCTCAGTTTGAGATCATTTGTGAACTCATTAATGACCTCAGTTTTTTAGGCTAGTTTAATAAACGGACCAAGTCTGAACAGTGCTAATGTGTAATATATATGTGTGTGTCTATTTTATCCAACTTTATATGAAAAAATATATATATATATATATATATATTACTAGTACTCGCTAAATAATATATTTATGTAAATGTAAATAAAATTAGGAAAAGGAATATGATAACCGCAACAGAGTCGCAAAAGAATGCGAATCCCTTTCATTTTTCTTTCATTTTGCCGGTGACCAGTTAATAACAACGAACCACATCAATATAAACTGAAGTGATTATTGTCCATTAAATACACCTGCAAAAAACTGATAGTGAAGAGGATCCATATCCATCCTATCAAGTACAACGAATGCTACGTACAAAAGTAATAAAACGAACAGAAAATAAAAATAATAATGATGACACAAACACAACAAAACAACTTATTGTATAAAACATCAGTTAGATCCAAACTATTTTGTCAAATATCAATACCATATACACAGAAAGAGACTAGAAAAGAGACATTCCTCCAAGTTTTCTTTAAAAATATATGGGAAAGAGTTTATAAATAACAAGCTTTTTTTGATAGCAATGGGCTTCTATGAAATAAAAAGAAAAAGAAAAAAGAAAAAAAAAAGGGGAAAATAAGATATGAAACAATGAAACCTAATTTCTTTTCTGCTGGCAGTTGATTGATCTCACGAGTCAAGTTACATCCATAATCCCTGTCTTTTCTCAGTTCTACTAATCCTTCTCCCACTAAATCCAATTCGCTCATCTACAGCTATGCAAGCTTTAAACCCCTTGTTTAGTCCCTACTGATCCCAAGATAAATAAAAAACCTACTTCCACGGCGGTTGCTGCTGATGTTTGTAGTTAAACGGATAGGTTTCCCAGCCACCATCGGGTTCCTTTCGCTTCCCACCAACACCAGAACTTACAGAGGGTTGCAAATTGCTCCTCAAGTGCTCATCTACTGACCTGCCAGGACCAGAACTGAAAAGCTGCCTCAAACTACCTGAGTCTCTACTTCCCCCCTCCATCATTAAGCCGGAATTGAGATCAAAACTAGGCCGTGAAGGCCCAGCCCCGTTTGATGCTGGAAATGTGCTAGTCATGCTCATAATGAAGGGTGGTTGGGAGAAGTTGGCCGCAACTGTTGATGCAGAGCCCACAATTTGAGATACAACAGGGGCTCCTCTAGAATCCACCATGTAAGGGATGTGGCCACCAGGTCCATAGATACCCGAGGAAAAGGGCATTGTAGGCCCCGTTGCAAGGCCATTGTACCCGAAAACAGGAGAATGTGTGAATGGCATTGTGGCCCCCATCCCCAAAACACTTCCAGTTGTTGCCAAATTAAGATCGATTGCAGGCTCTGAAATCCTGCCATTTGGTAACGATAGAGTTTTGGAAACAAAATCTTTTCGACTGACCTCCACTCTGGTACCCATGATGGAAATTGTGGAGTCATCTGATTTAAGTCCTCCAGTAACATTTAGATTTATTAGAGGAAATGACTTCCCAACATAGGGCTGCTGATTTGAAGAATCATTATAAAAGGATGGCTGGTCGTTCAAATCAATGTTCCTCAAGACAGGTTGCATTGATGATGATGAAGAAGAAGGAGATGGGCTGCCATGGCCGTTCCTGAGCTGAAAGAGCCTTCCCTCCATCTTCCAATCTGATGAGCCATCAGCTTCATCACTGATGCGGTTAAGATCCAACTTGAACCTCTCTGATCTTCTTGGACTCACTTCCACTGAAGATTCTCCAGAAAGCAGGCCAGATGAAAACATAATTTGTTTTCCCGGCTCTAGATCTGCGATTTTATCATCACCACTCTCAGCCACATTCAGATCAATATCAAGGCAGTAATGCTGCTGCTTTGAACTATTGCAACTCCCCCCAACAGAGAAACTCCTGTCACTATCATTAATTCTGCGCGGTGATGCTGGGCGGAAAGCACTAGTTGCAGCAGATCCCTTCCACCCAAGAGCCCCCTCAAACTGCAAAGGTGCTACAGGCAAACCAGGAGCAGCTGCTGCCCTTGAAGCAGAAACCACAGAAATGGGGGTCGAGCTTAGATTTACTGGGTGATTCATATCCTCTGAGCAGACTTCTTGGTTCAGATCAAAATCGCAGAGGCCTTTATCTGCATGACCTTCTGGTTCTTGAGCCACCTCAGTAACCTGAGAGGACATATCGTGCATGCAAAGTTCTGGCTGGGTGTCCAGGTTATCTACACTAATTAGGGGCTCCTCCCCCTTTGGTGAAGCCTCGACACACAGATCCAGTCCAGTTGGCACATCATCAGGTGGGCCTTCAACAGGTTGGCTTTCTTTCCCATTTATAGAGTCTGGGCTATCTGGCTGTCTTATTCCACCTTCTGATATCTTCTCAGAGGAGCTGCAACTTTGCTCTATGCGATCCACGACCTCTCTTTCCACTTCTATAGCAACTAGCCGAGCAACTTCTATAGCATCTACAGTGCCATAGTCAAGGTCGAAATCAGACGACCTCTTCTCGATAACAGAATCTTTGTCTTCCAGTGCTGGTTCCGTATCATTTGCCAGATCCCCGTCTTCATCACTAGCATCCTCCTGGACTTCATCAGCTGCACCATGGTCTTCTACCTTGGAAAAAGAAGTATCTGGATCCTTGGTTTTCCCCAATTTAGACTCACTGCCAGAAGAATCCTGTAAAATATTACCGTAACATTCACCACCTTGATCTGTAGTTCTAAACAGCTGTGTGCTGCAATGATCCATAGATCCAATGTTATCCATCCCGCTCTTCCCCTTTAACACAACTGTTCTCACATCACCAAAAGAGGAAGCTTTTAGATGATGGTCTTGATCTTTGGAATCAATATTGTTTTGAAGGTGATCTTCTATTGCAGATTTTGGAGCATTTGTAGCATTGACACTTGAAGATAGAGCTCCAGGTTCCAACAGATTGGAAACAGAAGATACGTCCATTACACGAAATTGGTCCAGGGAACCTATGATCGTTTGCACCTGCTTACCATCATCAGTGTTTTCATTCAACTTAGGAACTTCTGACTTCCCTTCAACATCTTGCACTGGATCCACAGAACTACAAGTATCAATTAAGTTGGTTCCTTCTGAACAATGTATGGGGCGATCTTCCTTGACAGAAAGGTCTTCTTTACCAGGTTTTAACATGACAAGGGAGCCCACAGCATCCCCAGGCACATCCTTGCTAATGGCATGGTCCAAAATTTCATCAGATGTTTGGATCTGTACATCATGCCTTTCTGATTGAACGGTGTCTGAACTAACTGATGACATCTTTTCATCTCTGGCAGGCTCAACATGTTTCTCTTCATTCTCATGTCCTCTGGAAGGAGAAATATCCCTGGCAGAACATTCTAGGCTTCCACTCTCATTAGCAATATTTGCACTTACTATCCCATCATCACAAATTGCCCCACCATTCTCAACATCCTTGGAATTCGCATTTCTATCTGTGCCTTGCTCCCAGCTATCAAACAGAGTTCTAGCCCTATCCTGAACACTAGAATTATTGTGGCCAAGGAGATTCTTAACAGTCATCCAGATTCCAGAGGAAACTGACTTCTCATTGTCTATATGCAGCTTTTTAAGCGCCCGTAGTAATGCAGTGATTGACTCTTCCACAAAGCTGTCACTTGTATCATTACCAAACTTCTGAGCATCCTTAAGCCACCTGTCAATAAACCAGAGTCCATCTAATTGAATAAAAAGATCAAGACATTCTTTATTCTCAGTAGCTGCTATAGTGCTTGCAACAGTAGACCACTGCCTGGTTGCATCACCAACATTCACCACACAATCTTTCTCTTTCTGCATTACAGTGATCAGCTCCTTAACTCGAGCAGGAGCGGTGAGCCCATCTTTCATCTCAGTCAGGGTAAAGAAATCTTCAAGCGTCATAGTGCTTCACATGCCACTTAGGACTTCCAAGCGCCAAAGAAGTCCTTGTCACATGCTAATACATATTCCTTCATCCTAAGAAACTATAGAGAAGTTTCAGGAAACAATTCACGCTGCATCCTGCAAACATCATGTTATGATTCTTATGAAATGAAACATATAGTACTTGAAGAAAGTCACAGATCATAAAGCATAAATCTCAAGGACAGACAAAATATATTGTGCAAACTATTAGCCAAGAGATGTATAATTAATTTTTTCTCACTTGTGATTGGAAAAAAAAATGATTTTCTGGGGGGGAGGGGGGTGAGGAATGAGATAGAACTTGAACCACAACTAGACTTGGAATTTATCAGCTGATGTTCATGAGAGTGTTTTAAGGGAAGGACAGTTTTTCAACAAGTTCAAATTCAATTTCGTCCTTTAAGAAGCTGTGGAAATTTACAAATTTTAAACCAATATATATAGTTATTTAACGCTCTTCTTCAGTCAAATGACTGGGAGACACAATTGGGGTTTACCCTCCCCTATATACCCCATAAACCCACCAGCCCAACCCCCATTCCGAAGATGGAATTTTATCTCAGGTCTCTGGTAAGACAGCCTGTAGACTTGACCAACTAGGCTAGGTAGCACCTTTACATCATTATGAGCCATAAAATTCAATAGATCAGCTTACAGCTGTAAACATCACAACAACATCGTCGTCGTCATCAACAACACAACAATAATAATTTGAAAAGCCCAGTAGATAGCAGACTTAGCAGTCAGAATGATGCATAAAACTTTATGCTCAGAATGGTGGTGCAAGTTCAAAGAAATTGTGGTGAAATTTCAAAGTAAATATAGTGCAAATTTGAAGTCAAAAATGTGGTGCACATTCAAAGTAAAGGTACAGCTGGTGCAATTTTGAAGTAGAGTTGACGCAATTTCAAATTAGTTTTTCAAAACGACGTCGTTTGGAAGCACAGGCATGTTATTCAAGAAGTGGTGTAGTGTACGCATTCCAAATTAGTTTTTCAAAATGACGCCGTTTGGAAGCACCGGCATGGTATTCAGGAAGTGGTGTACGGATTCCAAATTAGTTTTTCAAAACGACACCGTTTGGAAGCACCAGCGTGGTATTTTAGGAAGTGGGGTATGGAGAGGATTTTGATCCCATAAGCACATGCTAAACAGGGTTCAAATTTAAGTATGTATGGTGTAATGGTACGTGAGAGAAGAATATGTCTTGGAGTATTTCTGTGTGCGCACAATCCATAAATGTGCACTTTTGTGGGCAAGTGCCTTTGTACATCGATTGCATTAAAGAACATGTAAGAAGTTCCATAGAAAGAAAAATGTTCTGAATATCCGTTATGACAATAATATCCATAATCAATTTTATCACAGTAAATTTACATGCCAAATGCAGAGCATGAATTGCATATTTTATCCATCATCCCCTTTTCGGCACATAGAGCATATCTTTTTTGAAGAAAAATCCTGTGTCTGCATCTCCATGTCATAAATAAAGGTATAAAAATTCAATAAACAGTTATATAAGCTTTTCGACTTCTTCAGTCCTTGAATTAAGTTATTCAAGCCAAAAGTAACTTCACCCCCAAAAATCTCTCCTTAATTACTAATTGTTTCACCCCAAAGTAATTTAACCCTCAAGTAATTCTAATATAGTAAGTACTTGAACCTAGTTAACTTCTAGGATCAAAAGGTAGAAAAATCATTGACCTGACAGACCAAACATCATAACATATATAGAATACAGTAAAAGATAATCTGTATCAAACAGAGAAAGTAAAGACCCCAAATAAAATATAACTGACCTCCTAAAAAGTTAAAAATTTAACAAATTCAGCCCCTCAATAAGCTATTGTAATCAGAAGTTGGTCCTCAACACTGTTTTCTCCTTGATAGAGCAGAATATGACCAACATGAATTGGACCAAGCTTTTACTTATAGTACTTTTTTATACGTACGCCGCTAAGAAGCTAAGCTTTCTTAGCATGCAGTCAAAGACATCCAACTAGGGTGCACCTGATTTGATTTGATAAGGTTTAGTGGGAAAATTATAATAAAATGAGGATCACCTAAACCAAACCAATCCGACTTACCCAAAAAAACCTAATCTGAACTAAGTGATAGAATGGTTTGAATTAGTTTGATTTTTCTCAATAAATTTCATTCGTGTTTCTAGTGCCATTAGTTCTTGTAGGTTGGTCTCTTGGATAAAAAAATATAACAAATTAGGAGGATCTTCAAAATGCTGTTTGATGTCCTCAAGTTTGAAAAAAAAAAAAAGCATCCATGTACTTGAAATTTCAGTTGCATAAAGATACCAAAAAAAATAAATAATAAAGAACTTCATACTACCAATATGTCTGCAATTTTCTATAATGGAGAAAAGAAGTAGTGCAAAATGAAATGAATAACTGAAAATAGAAAAAAAAATTCACGAGAATATATATTTTCTTTTATGACCACGTTTCTTTGGAAAAATTTAGTTGTAGAAATCCTTCTTTTTTCCAAAACTTGTCACTTTCTCGCTGTCCAACCCTAAGAAGTAACTTTTTCAATTTCCCACACTTTCAAGAACTTTCCATCCTATTAAATGTAGCCTTAGTAAATGAATTTATCCAAATTTATTTCACTTGATCAGAAATTACTTGCTTCCAAGTCCAACTGACATTAGCATCAGGCCATGTTGCTTGTTCCATCCTTTAGACAAATCTCATTAAAGAGGTCAAATCAAAATACGATAGTCATTAAACCCATGGTTGTTAAAATCCCGATCCTGATTGTAGAATCTTATGATCCCATGATCCCAAATTGCCAAATTGATCCAGACCACATGAAAATCACTGGGAAGTAGAATCATAGTAGGATCGGTAGTGTCGGAAGTAGGATCATAGAATCGAACAATCCTACTAAATCGTGGTTTTGTGTTCTTGATTTATTTGGGCATAAAACCCATTTGGGAAAATAAATTTAATCATTTTAAATATAAAACCCAACTCTTTAGCCCCAGTGAATTAAAAAATAAAAATAAAAAACAATAATCACAGACCCAACATCAAATGCAGAGACGATCCAACTCTGAATTTCAAAGGTATGTCTCAAACCTTTAAAAAACAAAATCCTCTATTTTGCTTTATTCTTCTTAATTTCTCTTTTCTTCTTTCTTTTTTAAAACAAGAAAGAGAAAGAACTCTATTTTTCCACCTATTCTTTGTCCATTCTGAAACAAAATCAAAGAGAAGCTTCATTTTTTTTTCCCGTTGTCCTTTCCGTTTTGTTCTTCTTTTGAACCAAAAAGTACACCTTTCAACTAAATTGCTCAAACACTTGCAACTAAATTGCACTTTTCTCTCTTTGTTTCTCTTTTCCCTTTTTCTATTTGTTTAGGCTTTACTTTGATTTCTTCTGTGTGATTCTACTTGATTGTTATGCCAATCCTTTTGTATAGAGGAATCAAAACAACTGATTTTAAGTGTTTGTCATGTGACTTGAAATCTTTTTAATGTTAATTGATTTTGTTAGAATGTCACATGTTGGTTGTTTAGCCTTACTTTCTACTTACTATTGGAGGCATTTGATTTAGAAAGTTTGAGTTATTTTTCTAATAATTTTATAGAATCTTACGATTTTCAATCTGATCCTACGATTCTGATCCCTTGGGCCCCTCATCGATCCTACATAGAATCCCGATCCTAACAACCTTGATTAACATGAGCACTAACCACACCATGCCAAGACAACAACTAAAAGAAAATATATAAATAGATATACATTTATTCAACAATCTTCAAAAAGAAATTTTCATGGAATATTTAGAGATGGAAAAAAAAAGAAAGAAAAAACCTATGAGATCTAGTTGCCCAAGCAACTGGAGGAATATAAGGAGAACCCTATAAGCAATGATCTCCAAGCTAATTCAGTCTCAAAAATAAAATTAAAAATCAAACAAATGAACCAAAACTAGAGCAACTGTAATATTGTTTCTTTTGAATTCAATGAAGTGAAATTGCAAACTCCACTGATATGAGCTAAACACACGCAGATATAAAGGGAGACACATCGCCTTGTAACAGTCTTACGAACACTAATAATGGCAGCCGCAGTTCTGGTGGTGATGCTGATGATGATGATGAGAATAACGATGACAACAATGTAGTCTTGTACTTCATTTACACCTTCCAAATGGATCCATCAAATAAAAAAGTAAAAAGATAAAGCACTTATATTCCGCTAATCTGAAACCACATGATGTAGCTTTCAGAAAGTAGATGCTTTCAGTTAGATATATACTATTTCTGCAGTTCTATACACAAAAGATGTGCCGATCGCTGAGAACTTGGAGACTAAAATGCAAAGGTTCAACCGTTTTCAAAACTTCCTCTAGACTCTTCATAAACAGTTTGAACTTTCAGAGGCAAAAGTCCAAAAGAAGTATAACCAGACATCAAACAAAAGCATTCAGAGATGAAACTTGCCTAAGCTGATGAGTCTTATATGAATACTCATTCAAAATTGATCAAGTCGAAACATGTATAACAAGAGGTCAAACAAGGCCTCAAAGAGACTTGAATGATTTGGGGCGCCAATATAGTCTAGGTGCCAGCAGCCCAGCATACCATAGAAGGAAGCTAAAATAGGGTCCTTATAGAAAATTTAGAACACAATTAATTTAGTTCATGTAATTATAATTCTGCCATGAATTATTTAAGTCTTTTCAAATTCCTCACCACTTAACTAATTTACAGTACAACAAGTTTGAGGAATTTAAAGGTACGCTGTAATATGAGAATCATACATGCATGTCATGATCTATTTTCTAGTTGATCGAATTCTTACATACATTTCACAGTAACAACAATTCAACAACTATAACAATGAACAATAATTAAATGGTAAACAAAATGTCACGTATAAAGGAATTGGGTTGATGAATCTCACGTTTTCAGGAAATAAATAGAATAACTTCACGAGGTAATTAAACCCTTTCAACAAATAAATGTTAATCCAATCAGAATAAATTTTACAAAGCTCATTGTGATGCCTACTATTGATGTTTATTGAGGTTTCTCAAATTTACCCAACCTCATAATGATTTTGTCAAAATTAGATTGCCAATTGCCAATCTTTATTGGTATATATTATTGCTTATAATAGATTATCAGGCAATAACCCTAATCATGTACACAAATCAGTGTTCTGGTTTTTAAAAAAAAAAAAAAAAATTAAGTTGATGATAACAAAAACTAACAGTACATGGACATGCATAGAAAAAAATTACAAGACTGAAGTTGTTAACAGCAGTGAAATTACCAGTTCCTTCAATGGGCCGTTGATCAAGTTCAGATGTAAACCAAAGATTGAAATTTAATAATCACAATAGCCAAATAAATAGCACGTCTTCCTGAAAATAGAAAAAGAAAAGGCATATAATTTAATATTCATAAACAGAACAGTAAAATCAAATCCGAAACAAGAAACCCAAAACTTAGAACATTGAGACAACCGAAGATACAGTAATTACAAAAGACACACACACACAATTGGGGAAAATAAATTACAAAGGACATTTTCTAGAGCCACATATAAACTAGTTATAATTTATAAACCAAAACAGTAAAATCAAAACACCCAAAAGAGAAAGTTCAATTGAATAACATTTGAGAAACTGAAAATGCACTAATTGACACAGAAACTCCGAAACAAAAGCAAAAACCAATGAATTGATCTAGGAATTTCCCACAACAACTAAGGAAAAACAGCTTAATTTTGGACAATTACTGATGAGTGAATACCATATGGAGAGAAGATCGAGCCCTAAAAATGAAATTCAGCAGAAAGAGATAAACTTTACGAAACCCTAAGTTTCGAGGCGTGAAGTATATAAAGAAGAATCAGATATGAAGGATTTAATTAAGATTATGCCTAATTAATGCATCAAAATTATAAATTATAAATTTAAAACGCAAATCCCGAATATGGTAAGGGTATATAATAAAATATGAAAAAGAATTAGATAATAAGTAGTTTGTGAGTTGTAATCTTACCTCTCCATAAAAGGAAAACCCTAGCAGTGAAAAGGCTTTGGAGGAAGAGAGAGACTCGAATTTGATCCCAACAGCGAAACAGCTCCTCTGCCTCTCTCTCTCTCTCTAGACTTTCTCTCTCTAGAAATCAATCTTAATCTGATAACTTCGTGTATTTCGCATCAGCTTCTCTGTGTGAGCTGAGAATTTTCTCTCTCTTCACAAAACCCTCGCTTTTGTCCTCTGTGTGGCCTTTTCGAACCAGAGAGAGATAGAGAGCAACGTTTCCTTTGTAATTTTCTCTTTCTTCTCAATTTTCTGGTCAGCTTTCAGTACGCAATTGGGTATTTACACGTGCCGCACGCGCGAAGCTGCCCGCACAGCCTGCCAGCGCGCACACACAAGAATGTGGTTCAAACTTTTACAACCAATAATACGGGTCGAACTTTTACATATCGGGTCAACTGGCTGGATCAGTTTCTTCCATTTGTGCAAAAATCCACACATTTAGTAACATTTTTCTTTTTTTTCACCAAACCAAACCATAACATTAAGAAAAACGTGAATTACAATTGGAGAGGATAACATCTAGCAGTCATTTGGACCAAATATTCCACTCCAAGTCTATACAAACCGCAATTAAAGCCTTCTTACTTAATAAATGAGTTATAATATTATCTCCCCGAAACATCCATAGTAAAGAAGAACCTATACAAGCATTAAAAAGTAAAGAAATATCATGAAAAACCACCACCATCAACGCTTGACTCAAGGCATGAAGGTTCATAACAGGCAAACAGTATCCTTCAATAGCACATTCTTGTAACCCCATGCCTGGAGGAGAAGAAAACACTCCCTAAGGACAAGACCTTTGGCAAGAGAAGGGCCGCAAACATTGGGAAGAAAAATAGTTGCAACCTTGATGGCATGGCCAAGATGATCTCTAAGAATAATGCCCCCACCACAAGATTTTTTAGAGACATCACTGCATTGAAATTTAGTAACATTAATGCGAGTAAAGAATGACAAAGAATTTTGAACTACATATTATTTTTTATTATTATGCATAGAAAGTATTAAATTATTACTATAATAATTATAATCTAATTCACATAGATCAGGTGCGGGAGTGAAAGCAAATACAAGAGTGGAAGTGCAAATTGTTATTTCGATTTTTGACTACTATTCACAAAACGTTTCAATGCTGTGCATAACAAAATAATTTTTACTAAACGCATTTTTACTGCTATTCAGCCAAAAACAAAATGTATATAGAAAAGA
Organism: Cornus kousa; assembly: GCA_025631255.1. Classification (NCBI taxonomy): domain Eukaryota; kingdom Viridiplantae; phylum Streptophyta; class Magnoliopsida; order Cornales; family Cornaceae; genus Cornus; species Cornus kousa. The sequence goes on from JAOTQH010000040.1 coordinate 6,893,964, forward strand.
AACTAAGTCGATCTTTTCTCTCATTATATTTAAAGAAGATAAGACAACTAGATAGTTTAATTTCAAGTAAAGCCCAAGAAATTGTCATATAGAAAATAATGCATATATGGATATAGAAAATAATGCATATATGGAGAGGATTCAAGTCTATATGATATATAACCAAATATTATGTTATGTAGAGATAACACTTTCATAAATTAAAAGTAATTGCAACTTACACCTTTATGCACAAAAACCACATGTCACACATAAAAATGGTGTATATATACCCACATATCCATTAGGGTGCATTGCCAAAAAGGAAAAATTTTGTGATATGGATGACAGGCATAAAAAGGCCCTTAACAAGAACAATAAGATATCAGTTAATTCAATTTGTGTGAAAGATTAGAAGTGGAAATTAAAAAGAGATGACAAGCTCACATAAATATTATTTATTGTATCTTCTAGTCACATTATTTAAATATTATATAGTGGTTATCTTCTAGTCACACTGTTTGGTCCATCTGAACTTTGGACTTGTGTTGTATATATTATTCTTATGAATATTATACATATGGTAGAAGGGTATAACTGTAATTTGGGATTCACATGTCATTCTTTGTACATTTCTAATATGGCAAGGATTTTTCAGACCACTAAGTCGTTATTATCTATATTACAAAGCATGAAAATATAACAAAATAAAAATATTTTGGGGGAGTTGGAACATAAAAATAAGAGTTGTATTGTGAGGATGCCCTTGGTAAGCTTTGCCCTTGTTCTTTTAAGATCACGTTACTAAGTTAGTGATACATTCGTTATTGTTGGATCACGTGATTAACGTAAGTCACTTAATTCAAGAGTAATAAGTGTGCCATCTATCTTAGTAAAAGTTTATGTCTTCATTGTTTTTAGATTGACACCTTCGTTACTGTTGGATCACGTAACTGATGTAAGACACTTAATGCAAGAATGATATGTATCCTAGATAATTGAAGGGTGCCCTTAGTAAGTTCATGCCCTCATTGCTTTTGGATCACATGAGCGATAACTTCGTTATTGTTAGATCGTGTGACAGATGTAAGATACTTAATTTTTTTTTTCTTTAAGCACGTGTATCGCTCCCACAACACACGTATCATTCAAGTATGAAGTGTGGTTCGAAAACGAGATCTCAAAAATTTATGTCAATATAAGATATTTAATTCAAGAGTGATAAAGTGTACCGGCGAAAACATTTTTGTAATAATATATATATTTTTTTTGTGAAGAAAAATGTCCACAACACTGCTTTTAATGTAGTATAAATATGGGGCGCAGTAGAAGGAAATCCTCCAAAAACAGTCAAATCAGTGTGGGGGCTTTGTATAATGACATTTTAATCAAAGGTAAGGTGGGGGTAGTCTTCCATGAAAAGGAGAGGAGCTCGTGGTCACTATCTTGGCGTTCCAATCCCTTTCACGTGCGGTGACACGTGATTTTTTCTCTTTTTTTTTACGAAAAGCTAAAATGAAATTCAGTGTCTCATTGAGTGAATCATGATTTGATTTGATAAGATATGATGTGGTTTTGATGTCTTCGATTTTGATTCAAAGGCAGATTACATGGATAGCTAAAAAATTATTTTTTAGCTAATCAAAGAATTTTCCACAAACAACTCAAAAGACTCATAAATTAAAAATAAGAAACTTTATCCACAAGTCAATTGCAACCAAATCAATCAATTTCATCTCCCTCGGATTGTTTTATATAAAGATTTACTCCTAAGTTCGAATTTAGAATTGGTCAAAATTTGGATAAATAAGACTTTAATCATTAATTAAATTATAGGTATGTCTCATGATACTTTTTTATCTTTTAGAGTAAAAAATTAGAGGTTTTCAAAATAAAATTTTTGAGTGTACACGTTTCTTGTCATGTCAAAAAAATATTAAATTTTTTTGTGAAAATCAAAGTTAGTGACTTCTTTTTACATGTATTTGAAGATATATGAGATTCACAAATAGTTATTATACTTGACATATAGGTAGTCACATAAACTCGGTGAAGTAGTATGTTTTAATTTGTAGAGCCAAATAGGAGCACTCTTTTTATTTCCTTATAATTATTTTTCTCGGCTTAATTACAATTTGAATTCCCAATTCATATGTGCATTATTTATAAAAAGTACACGTTTGCATATGTTTTTCCATTAAATAAAACTCACAAAAGTAAATGCTTATGTGCAAGAGTGCAAAATTTAATAATTAATTAAATATAAATTCTAAAAAAGAAGAGAGAAAGCTGAAATAAATAAATAAATAATAATTTTTGAAAAAAATAATAATAATAAAGCACTGAGAATATCATTAAACGTTTCAGCAAGTAAGGTTAAGGTGTACGTCTTTAAACAAATGATTAGCTAATTGAACTATCAATTTATTGGTCAGTAACGTTTGATGTGTGTGTACCATCATTAAATATCTACTCTTTATTCAAGCTTCGGTTAAGCTTGATTTTCTAATTAACAATTGAGAAAATATCTATCTAATGCACTCCTACTTTTTACACGACTAAAATTTTGGTAGCACATCTGATGTGAACCTTTTCAACATCTATAGTTTTTTATTTTATTTTATTATATTATTATTGACAAAAAAATCGCGTTTGTTCTTACACGAATATCAACCCTTACCTTCCCCGTATCACCTTCCATATTAAAAAATAAAATAAAAAAATATAACTAAATCACAACCTTCAATGACATTTATAATTTTTCAAAAAAGGCTAATTTTTGTCATGTTGGAGTAGGAAGTAGGGCCGGGACTTGGGTGGGTTTAACATGAGTAACCTGATTTTCGCCTGAAAATTTTACTGAGCAAGATACTTGAGACCATGGAACTGGACTAAGTTTAAACTTTAGAGACCAAATTTAGTTTGGTCGGGATATGGGACAAGGTTTCACTAAGACTTGGATTCTCTAAATTAAAATTCTTTTATCTTAAGTTGAATTTTTTACACAATAATATGTGTCATTTAAGATATATCTATGACATATGTTAAATCACTTCAGTTAATTTAATAAAAGTTTGGAAATGTACTATTTTAACATATAAAAGTTTTAAAATACCTTAACGATTTATACTTCAGTTTAAATCTGAATCTGCATAAAAATGCATCTAGTTATTACCAACCAAAGATTTAGTATTTATAAATAATAAAGAACACTTTTTTTTTTCTGTTGATATCATGACAAATTATGCTCAAAACTTATATTTTACAAAATTCATTAAATCAGACACTTTATACTATTAAATTGAAAACCTACTATTCAAGCTTTTTTAATCGAATCACTTTCTTCATTCAAACTAATACTATTATTTCAGAAAAAAGAGAGAGGGGGTAATTTTTTTTTTTGGAAGAGGAGGAGAGAGAGATGTTTATACAATCTTATAGGACAAGCGGCCTCTTTGGATGAATTGTGTGACTCACATTTGCTTTAAATTTTAAAGTAAAACAATTATAATATTAAATTTTAGTTAAGGAAACAAAATAATAAATAATATAAGATTTAGGTTCTTTCCAAATTATAATAAAATGAATTTTATTAAGTTTTGCCAGTTTCCAAATTCTAATAATATAGTTTAGTTAATTTATCTCTTTTTTATTTTATGTCAAGTGTACATAATATATATTTTAATTTTTTTTAATATTTATTTATTAGTGAGATGTTAAATTATGGAATAATCTAAGAAATTCAAGAAACTCGTGAAATTCATATGATATGACGTAAGCTAAGATACGAACTTAAGCTTAGTTTAGATTAAGATATTACAACGTCAATTTCAGCATGGTCTGACCCTTCAAACACCAAAACCTTACTACGGTCAGTCAATATTACCATCATTCAATGTCAAAACATTATGATCTTTTGTTGAGGAGTGATCTTCACATTCTTTATGAGCACTATCATAGTCCATTATTTTTTTTCTTCTTCTTTATTTATTTATATTTTTTTTTCAAGTAATTGACACGTTTGTCCCTCAAAAAAGCTTTTACATTACATTTGTTCTTTCACGAAATAAAGTGTGATAGTAGAACCTTTTAGACTGTAGGACAGTGACATTTAATGTTGTTATGATTGTTAAGTTGGAAATGTTAATATTTTGTATGTGTACAAAATCCCACTCTGTTTGACGAGGCACGTGATGTTCCAGCACCTTTTCAGTAATATTTCAGTGTGAGAAATAACTACATCAACAATAATGTTAGTAATTTCTCAATCCGTATGAGAAATAATAATTAGGAATAATAAATGAAAAATAACATATGATGGGTACAACAAGAAGTTATTCCTTTAAAGTTGGAGCTGACAAAACCTACAAATTTGGGCTGGCAATATAGAGAGAGAATTAACTAGGGATTGTGACCTCTGAGTGGAACAGTACATCTGATTGCTTTGTCATTTGTTGATTGGGGCATGCTTGGGAATGTCATTTTACGTTTTCGAAAAGGGCTTAATGGGAAGCTGGGTTGGGCCCATGGGGATTAGAGTTAATGAATTAGATAAGAGTTTGGTAGGGGGAGCACGCAGGCTCATTTGACCACGCCAGTTATGAGACAATTTATTGTGCCAACAGACAAACAAGGTTTTATTTTTCGTTCTCAATTTTTTATTTTAATCCTCAAAAAGGTAGGGAGATGGACGCTCTCCTAACTAATAATGTCCCAAATTCACATATTTGAATAGATTTTAGGTCATATTTTGTTATAAATCTTACGCCAAACTGTCAATAGAATTATAAGTCTATTCCTTATGTCCAGTGAATTAAACTCCTTTAGCCCATTAGAGGCATAATATGGGCCACAAAACTTGTGGCCCAAGCAATTTAGGTCATTAATAAACCAAGGCCTGTGATCTAGTGATATCTCCTCTCCTTGCATAATAATAACAGATGAACGAGTAATACGCTTCAGAATGAAAAAAAAAGTCCAAATAACAAAAAATGTTAGTAATTTGATTTGCTCATTTTCCAGTAAAGTTCAGCACTTTCATTCAGTTCAACATCATCTCAAACTTGACAAAAGCTTACCATCTAAAATAATCATACATCATCATCCCCATCATTTTATAAATATCAGGCATAGTGAAGGAGACTCAGAGTTTCCAATTAGTCAGTCTTAACAGTGAAAATGTAAGGCCAAGAGCCACATCCTAGCACATTACTTTTCCTTTACTTCCAGATTATAAAATTTGAGGTTGCACAACTATGGCAGTACAGTTTCATCTGTAAAGAGCTATCATAAAAAAGAACTCAGGTTCAATCAAGGGAGGCACCATAAGATGTATATGTTATAAAGTACACACCTCCACATCAACAATCACAATTGTATTCACTATAATGTGTGTATATATAATTACATTCTCAAATTTAAACATAAGGATTCCTCCCCTGCATACAACCCCAAAAAAGAGGGAAAATAGAGGACAACTGTTAAGTGAGTCCTACACACTAAAGCAAGTGAACCAATGGACAACCTAATAACTCTGGAATTAGATCACTTTGTTGTACCAAGTAGTACATATAACTGTTGTAGGTACACACATACTCCAAAAAAGAACCCTCCTACAAAAGATGAAACTTCCAACAGTCAAAAGTGCATTAACAGGGATGAAGATTGGTCTTAAGCAAATGACGGAGATTGATGCTACCCTGAGTTCTCTTGCTTTCATCAGCTGCTGCCAATTTCTTTTCTCCTTTTGTTCCCTGCAAATCATTTTTGTTCTTAAAAGAACTATAGACACATTAAGTAACATTTGATGGAGGCCGATGGAGCAGTTGGTCATCTTCCCTCTAACACCCCCACCCCGTGAGCACTTGAATAAACCCCCTAATTGTGTTGTAAGAACAGTAAAAAATAGCATCATCCAAATAGAAGAGGGTGGAGGGGGAGCCAGTGTTCCTTAACTCCATCGAGTTCCCACTGTTCAGAAATCCGCTTATTCGAATGAGCTGGCTCTAATGTAAACTTGAGGAACCAACAGGCCTGTGACCTAACGGTACCAGGCCCCTACTTTCCAAAGGGAGGTTAGGGGTTCGAACCTCAGTGAAGGCATGTGTGTGTGAGTTTTCCCAACTAGGAAAATAATAATAATAATAATATAAACTTGAGGACCTGCTTGGTTTGTCACTCAAAAAACTGTACAAAAACTGTCTGGTCCAGTTTTTTGAAAACTTTCTTTTTTCTTTTTATATGAAAACTCAGTTATAGAACGTCTGTTTTCAAAGAACTGTCTTTTGTAGTTATCTGAAAATAGTTTTCTGTTTCGAGTTCTTGAGAATTGTTTTTTGAGTGACAAACCAAGCAGGCCCTGATTATTCCATAGTTTTTGAATTTCCCAAACATCCCATCGAATTAAGCCCATGCATGTTGTGAGTCAAGATTAAAGAATATGAGAACATACAACAAGTTTTTCAAGTCATTTCAGATTGGTCCAATAAAAATGGCAAATATATACTAGTATAAGAATGTTATGGTGAACTAATTAGAAGGAAAACGGTAAAAATTGTAGCGACAATAAATTCACCTTTGCTTTCTCTCTCTCATCCTCAAAGTCCGAACCAATAACATTCTTTAATAAGGAGGGTGAAGCAGGTAAAAGTCTCCTGATATTCATCAAAAATGAACTCAAGATTAATAATATAATTTTAAAAGCCAAGGGAAAGACAAGCCAAACTAACATCCACCCCCACTAACCTTTTGGGTTTCTCTGCTTTTCGGGGTTTGCTGCAAGAAATTAGTTTTTGCTCACTTCGTGGCACATTACTGACATAACATCCTTGAGAAAGCTTGGACTCATTTACTGGTGCATTACCATCGTCACATCCTTGAGAAAGCTTCAACTTATTTTCTGGTTCATCCAACCATTTCTAAATTTTTTTTTAAAAAAAAATAAATAAGAGAAGAAAAAAAAGAAAGAGAAAGACAACAAAGCCGTTAACTATTGTATTCGAAAATTTATGCAGTAAATTTAGAAATTATTAAAGAAACAAGGATATTATTCAACCATGGAAACTCAGATTTTCTTCACCAAAATTATCCATTTTATAGAAACTTCACCAGTAAAGAAGTCAACTTGATAATTTGTCCATTACACCATTCTATAAACAAAGTCTGAGCAATGAATGAAATTTCTCCCTAAATTAAAAAGAAAAGGTACAAATCAAAGTTATCATGTGTAGCTGAGCCAGAACCCAGGTGCATTTCATTGTTAATCAAATTTAAAAAATGAACAATTATGCATTTGATTAACGGGTAGTGTGACCACTACTTAGCTAAGAGAATGAGATAAGGCCAAAAACACCTCAAAGCAATGCCTCTAGCAGAAGTAGTACCTTGGCACCTTCTCCATTACAAACAGAAGAATTGACGGCCATCAGATTTTGAATGGGTTCAGTTACATTTAGTAAAAAAGGGCCTTTGTGATAAGAGACTAATTTGCTTTAATTAAACTAACTGAGAGAGGCAATTACCAGACCATATACTTAAATGGAACAAATAGCTGAATAGTAGAGAGTAAAAAGTATTATTTGATAAAATAAAATAAAAAATGAACAAGTTGAAGAATTAAAGAGCACTAGCCATTGTAGGCTATTGAGGGAAAGAATGGCAAGAAAGGACATAGAATTAGTGAAACACTAAGGGTGATTACACAGTGTGGTCCCGTTAATCGAGGGTGGTGAGGAGTGGACTGGATACGAACCTAATTTGCACAGAGTGACTGTTCTCAGGATTCAAACTCATATAATAATAATACATAGAATTATCAATTCTTTCTAAAAAAAATAAGAATTCTAGATGAGGTGAAACCAAGAGAGTTTTATTTGTATCATGCTTGACAGCCTGAGAATTTTACTAGTGTAGTAAAATTAATGGTAAATGGAAGACGGATTGGTGTTACACAAAGCACTATAGTTATGTTTGTTATGACTATTTAACAGGTAGCCAAATAGACTCTCTTCCTGACAAGTTACAACATATATTGAATGCATAAAGAGGGAACAATGTCTATTATATGATAAATAGGCAAATTAAATTGTCATATCAACTTATATAAAATGTTAGATTGACAGTTTCTACTATCAGAACATTCATGTATATGATATGTAAATACATATTAACATAAGGTCTGATGAGATCAATGAGTCAGCAAACTCTATAAAGTGATCTTCAATGCCAGGGTATTAAACCTTCTTTGTATTAGTATGAAGCATGAAAGAGTTAACTGATGATAGAGAGATATCCAGATAATCTTTAATTACTAAATTTTTTCCTTGATTTGTGTGCTGAAAAAGAACTCTTAAAAATTTCTTTCATGCACATAGTGTACTATCAAACCAAAAAGAGTAATTTTTAAATCATGCGATCTGCTTCGACATTTTGCAAGAGTAGCTAGACCAACCATAAAATTGAACAAAAACAAGGAAACACCCAAATATATAAATGAAGTTCTTGAGTAATAGAGAGTATTGTCATGATTCAAAACAAAATCATCAAAGTTAACCTTGTCCTCTTCATCCTGCAATTGATTCTCCACCATTGAAGACCAGCTGTCATCTTTAATCAAGACAAATGACTGAGAAGTGCTGACCACAGACTCAGAATGCCCTGAATCTGTAAATTAACATATAAGAGAATAAATAGTCTTAAAAGATCATTAGGAGTATGACATCAACAAAGTGGCATAACATTGAGATGCATACTCCAAGTTAGGGACATAGGAGCCACCAGGACAGCACTAAAAAAGGCTTCCCAAAGATATTCAAAACCAAAACTTAAAAGAATCATTACCAAAATCAACTCATATAGGTGCTATCCTGATCTATAAAAAAAAAATTTAAATAAATCACGTAATTCAATGATATACCTATTTTTTACATCATTTAAATTTTTTTGACATCATTCATTCACATTGACTCGGGATATACTATGATTTATACACATTCAGTCGGAATTTGACAAAAAATATGGAGATGATACCAACTTGCAGCAGTTTGAGATGCCCAACTAAAGGATTCACATGCTGATTTAAAAAAAAAAAAAAAGAAGGAAAACCATATATCCCTATATAATCAATAGACATTTCAAAATATAATGATGCAATACAATAGGATGTCTGATAACATCCAATCACATTGATTTAGGGGACATTTATCTCTAATATAAGACCTAGCTATAATACAAAAGAACTCAGGTTATCAAGAGGCACCAAAGAGGCAAAGATGGTGCATTACCGTCACATCCTTGAGGAAGCTTCGACTCATTTTCTGGTGCGTTACCGTCATCACATCCTTGGGCAAATGCTAAATCTTCCTTTAGCAATACTGGTTCATCCAACCATTTCTAGATAGAGAGAGAGAGAGAGAGAGAGAGAGAGAGAGAAGACAACAAATCCGTTAACTATTGTATTTGAAATCGTACGCTGTAAATTTAAAAATTACTAGAGAAACAGTGTTATTATTACTAGAGAAACAGTGTTATTATTCAACCATGGAAACTCAGATTTTCTTCACCAAATTATACATTTCATATAATCTTCACCAGTCAAGAAGTTAATAATCAGAATTGATACTTTGTCCATTCTATAGACCGAGTCTCAGCATGAATGAAATTTTTCCCCAGATTAAAAAGAAAAGGTACAAAACAGAGTTATCATCTCTGTAACTGATCATTAATGTAAAAGACCGAATCTATAACTCCACAATTATGACAGAGCTGTCAACATGCAACCAGAAGCCTGGTGACTGCAGTGATGTCAAAAGCTCTATTAACACTATCATTCTTTCATCTGATTGAATCTGTCATGTTAAAATAATTAGGATGTTAAGAGAATACTGTCATGCTGGACCATAGCATCTCACATGTACATCCTTAGTTTGCATAGGTAACCACATTAGACACCAGAACCCAGGTGCATTTCCTTGCTAATCTAATTAAACAATTTAGCAATTATGAATATGATAAAATTGAAGTGTGACCACTGCTTAGAGACTGAATAAGGCAAAAAATACCTCAAAGCAACTACCTCTAACACTAGTACCTTGACACTTTATCCATTACAAACAGATGAATTGACGGCCATCAGATTTTGAATGGGTTTGCATTTAGTAGAAAAGGGACTTAGTAGTTATATGAGACTAATTTTCTCTAATTAAACTAATTGAGAGAGGCATTTACAAAACCATAAACTTAAATGGAACAAATAGCTGAATAGTGGAGAGTAAAAAGTAGTAATTGATAAATAAACAAATAAGAACAACAACAAAGCCTGGATAAAGGAGGAGAGTTGCGTCAGGAAGCTTGACAGACAGCGCAAAACTTTGTCATGACCAATATGAACATTAATCCTATGATAAATAATAATAAAAAAATTAAAAAAAAAAATGGAAAAAAGAAAAAAAGACTGAACAATTTGAAGAATTGAAGAGTGCCAGCCATTGTAAGCTATTTAGGAAAAGAATAGCAAGAAAGGACATAGAACTAGTGAACGCTAAGGGTGATTACAGTCTGGTCCCCATGAATCAAGGGTTCTGAGAGGAGTGGACTGGATAAACACCTAACCTTTGTCATTATTTGCACAGAATGACTGCTCTCAGAATCAAACTCGCACGCTTGGCATCCCAAGCTTTTTACTAGTGTAGTAAAATGTTGTAATATCCATTATGGTTAAATGTAAGGCCAGGGTGTTACACAAAGCACTATGCTTATGTTTGTTATGACTTGTATTTAACAGGTATCTTCCTGACAAGTTACAAAATATGTCAAGTACAATAAAGAGAACCTTGCCTATTATATAATCAACAGGCAAACTAAATTGTCACATCAACTTATATAAAATGTTAGCTTGACAGTTTCTACTATCAGAACATTTGTGTATATGTGCCAGTTTGGGATTGCTGTTAAAATCATAAAAGCGCTTATAGCAGTAGAGCTGTTATAAAATTGCTGTCAGGAAAAAGCAAGTTATGCGTTTGGTGATGTATTTTATAAAGTGCTTTTATATTTAAAGCATTTTAAAATTTGTTTGGTAACAATGTTGTTTAAAGC
>JAOTQH010000040.1:6973778-6987288 GCA_025631255.1 Cornus kousa
CGACATAGTAGCGCTAAAATGGCGATACATTTACACATTCTCACATCTTAATCTCCACCGCTTTAACATCGGGCTCGCACACCGCCACAGTCATTGTAGTAACAATGTTCTCATGCGCACGCCATTCGCTCACGTCACTATCTTCAGTCAAACTCAAACCCCTCCTTATAAGTCACTCTCTCACACCTTACTTGTTTCAAATATTTAAAACTCTCTCTCGTTCACGCCTTCTCTGTCTCTCCTCAAACCCTAGAATGGGGTCTATTTCCGCCATGGACGTGCCATTGCAGTATCCAGTAGCGCGCAGAGACGAGTCGGTCGTCGATAACTATCACGGCGTTGACGTCCCCGATCCATATCGATGGTAAACAAAGTCAATTCAATTGTCTCTATTTTTGCAATTGCAATAGCGTTTTTTTTTTTTCTTTTCATGGAAGTGTTTACTGTTGAAACAAGCAGTTCTTTCGAGAAATTTTGATAGATAGTTGGTTTGATTGTTGTGCTTAGGCGGGAAAATCTTAACATCAATCAATGGTGTTTTGGTCAAATTCATTATATTCGTGCTTTGCAATAGCAATTTTTTTTTTTTTTTTTGATTAATATTGGTTTGATTGTTGTGCTTAGGCGGGAGAATCTCAACATCAATCAATTATTTCCCAGTGTATTATGGTTAAATCAGTTATCTCAATGTTTTGCAATAGAATTTTTTTACCGGGAAATGTTTTCTGTTGAAACAATCAGTTTCTTGAGAAAATTTTATTGATATTTGTTTGATTGTTGTGCTTAGGCGGGAAAAACTTTACATCAATCAATTATCTCAATGTATTATGGTCAAATCAATTATCTCAATGTTATGCAATAAATTTTTTTACATGGAAATGTTTTCTGTTCAAGAAAACAATTGTCAAGAGAAAATTTAATTGATATTAGTTTGATCGGCCGTAAAATTTTTAGTAATAGGAATTTTTTACCTGGAAATGTTCTGTTGAAGCAAACAATTTTTTTCGAGAAAATTTGATTGATATTGGTTTGATTGTTCTGTTTAGGGGGGAAAATCTTAACATCAATAAATTATCTCAGTGTATTATGGTCAAATCAACTATCTCAATGTTCTGCAATAGCAATTTTTTTACCTGGAAATGTTTTCTGTTGAAACAAGCAGTTTTTTGGAGAAAATTTGATAGATATTGGTTTGTTTGTTGTATTTAGGTGGGAAAATCTTAACATTAATAAATTATCTCAGTGTATTATGGTGAAATTAATGATTTCAAGGTTTTTGAAATTGAACTTTTTCCCGTGGAAAAGTTTTCTATTGAAACAAACTGTTTTTTGAGAAAATTTGATTGATATTGGTTTGATTAATGTCTTTTTTGTTTGGAAGGAAAAAAAATTATATAGCACATGCTTTTTTTTTTTATCTTCTGCTGATATTGTTAGTGTCAATAATTTATCATTTATTCGTGTCTTAAATTGTTTGTTATTTGGAATATTGTGTTGATTGTTGTGCTTAGGCTGGAAAATCTTGATCTCAACGCGTTATGTGTGTGTGCCCTTTTGTTTGGACAGAAAGTAAAATTATTTACTTTCTCAATGTGTTATGTGATGTTCTATTTGATAGATATTGGTTTAATTGTTGTGCTTAGGCCAAAAAATCTTAATGTCAATGAATCATCTCAACGTGTTATGTGTGTCCTAAGAAAGCATACAATTCTTTAGCACCTCCACTATTTTATTTTATTATTATTTTTTTTTGATAAGTAGCACCTCCACTATTTTAATATCGTAAGTGTCAATAATGTATCAGGTATCCATGTCTAAAATTCTACACGACTTGGAATTTGTTCCCCCTTTTATATTTTTCCTGAAATGTATTCTGTTCAAACAAACAGTGGTTGTTTAGAGGTGTTTGTGAGAATCTGATAGATGGTGGTTTAATTGTTGTGCTTAGGCTTGAAAATCCTGATGCCGAGGAGGTTAAAGAGTTTGTTCAAAAGCAGGTGCATTTGACTGAATCAGTGCTTAAAACATGTGATACTAGAGAAAAGTTCCGAGAGAAGATCACAAAGCTCTATGATCATCCGCGCTATGAAGCTCCATTCAGGAGAGGGGACAAGCACTTTTACTTCCACAACACTGGTCTTCAGCCCCAAAAAGTGCTCTATGTGCAGGTTCGTATAATGTAATTAGAATTCAGTTGAGCTTTTTGATTTTCGATTATAAATTAATGAATTTTTTGAAAAAAAAAATTCAGGATAGTTTGGATGGAAAAGCAGAGGTTTTACTGGATCCAAATGCGCTCAGTGAGGATGGAACAGTCTCGTTGAAAGCTTCAACAGTTAGTGAAGATGCTAAGTATTTGGCATACGGCCTTAGTTTTAGTGGCAGTGATTGGGTCACAATCAAAGTTATGCGGGTTGACGACAAGACGGTTGAGGCTGACACCCTTTTATGGGTAAGTATTCATGAGATTCATTAAACTATGAATTTATTTATTTATATCAGTATTTGGGTATTAAATATATATACACATTCTTCTTTCCAGTTATGAACTTATTGGGTTTATATACATGCACAAACATATTTTTATATCTATGTTCTTTCAGGCCAAGTTTACCAGCATTAGCTGGACGCATGATAGCAAAGGTTTTTTCTACTCACGCTATCCAGCTCCCAAGTAAGCACAACTGCAATTAAGGATTCTAGTATGTGTTAGCCCGTGGCAAAGTTGTCAATCTTTTCCCAATTCAGGATGTGTGGAAAACTTTGAGAAATAATAAAATCCTGCTCTTCCGTTTGGTTTTTTATCAACTCATTCAATTTCAAATGTTTTGGGAAAATATCAGATATGTTGTTATAATAGATTTCTCATATATCAGGGATAAAATAATGATGCATTACACGAGGAACAGTTAAATATGTTACAGAATAATTTTGTCAAATATTCAGCTGTAGTCTACCTGTTCTGGTCTGTAGTGTGAAATCTTCACATTTGGCATCATGTTATTCTAGAACTAACTTAAATCATGCGCTTGGACGGAGACTAGTACTGTCTTGAAAGGGGTGAGAGAGAGAGTGATAACTTTTTCGTGATGTCTGTAGCTTTCATTTTTGTAGGGAGGGAGAAAAATTAGATGCTGGGACGGAGACTAGCTCTAACTTAAATCACGAGCTGTACTATCATTTAATCGGAACCAATCAGTCTGAAGATATTTTATGTTGGAAGGATCCTGACTACCCGAAGTACTACTTTTCAGCAGAAGTAACAGATGATGGGAAGGTAACAAGCTTTCTAAATTGCCATTATTGAGAATTTTATATTAAAATTCACAGAACCTTTTTAGGAAATTATAGGGGTAATCCTTTTTTGGTGATTTTTTTTTTTTTTTTTTTTTTTTGCACACTGAATGACTTCTTTAATGATATCATTAAGCTGCTAGGTCCAATTTCATCTTTATTACTGGTATTAGTTTATTATTCTCCTTTGTGTTTTTGGCTCTCATGGGAAATGCTTAGATTAAGATGTTTATACTCTTGCCATGGTTCTTAATCACCCGACTCAAAGGTAAGAGTTGGATTTTATTATTTCGGTGGGGGTTTGTGTGGGGATGTTGGGGGCAGGGATTAATTATAGAAGAGGTGATTCTGTTAGATGGAAATAAAAAAAAACTGAGGTATTAGTATTTTTTTTTGCAATACGGTCATTGTATGACAAGCTGGTGGCACGTACAAAATTGTTTAAATTAAAAAGATAAGCAACTACTCCTTGGTAATTAAAACTATTCACTAACAGTTCCTTTTGCCAAAGGTTTAATTTTGTCTGCCAAAAATTGAAACTAATACTTGTTTAGTTATGTGCTTGATTTCTCTCTACTACTATCCAGTATGTTTGTCAAAATTATGTATGAAGGCCAAATTACCTTTTTAAATATAAAACATATAACCTTTAGTTGTTTGTGCACCATTGTTTTCTCTCAGACCATGGCGAGGCTGATGCAGTGTGATTAGAAGTGCAGATGGATCTGTTTGCAACCATAATTTTAAAATTACTAAAATTATGCTTTGTGGAGTGGAGAAACAGGATTTATGTACCCTACCTAAATTATTTTTGAATAGGCTTTGTTGAGTTGAGTTTAAATTAGCATTAACTTAGCAATTGGACTAAAGATAGATGTGGAGTTTCCATGTGTCGTCTAGTTTTCTGATTTGATGCAGGAAGGCTTTGATAAAGTCATGTTTGGGGTAATTACCGAAAAAAGAGTTGTGTTTGGGGATGCTATTAAGTTGTCTTAGTGCATATGTCAATTTTGTAGTCTGGAGGATCTACATCTATCTTGCCTCTTTTTCTTTTCTTTTTTTACTTGAGAACTCTCTCTTTTGTACTCATAATTCGGTGAATTAATCATTTCCTAGCTTAATCCAGTGCTGCCATAAATCATTTCAGAGTAGTTCATATTCATAAATTTCAGAGTAGTCCATATTTTGCCTAGCTTAATCCAGTGCTGCCATATATTATTTCATAAATGAGACAAGTAATATATCATGTTGGAATTTGAAGCTTGTTTCTTTTTTGACAGCATCCTTTTCTTCATGTGCTTGCTGGCATTCATCATTGAAATTCCGTTTTGAGCTGTGCAGCTGTCCCCTGCCTTAACCCATATGTTACTTACTTGCATTCAGACCTGCCCTCTTGTGATTGTCCTGTCATTCTTATTTTATAAGTTTTAGTTTTTTTGTGTGTGTGTATGTGTCCCCTGCCTTAACCCATATGTTACTTACTTGCATTTGGACCTGCCCTCTTGTGATTGTGCTGTCATTCTTATTGTATAAGTTTTAGTTTTTTGTGTGGGTGTATGTGTGCATGAGAGAGAGAGGCCAATTTGTCCCGTCTTACCCATGCCTGCATTATGTTACTTGCATTCAGACCTGCCCTCTTGTGATTGTGCTGTCATTCTTATTGTATAAGTTTTTGTTTTTGTTTTTTTTTTTTTTTTTTTGTGCGCGCGCACGCGCGCCTGAGAGAGAGAGAGAGAGAGGCCAATTTGTGTTATTAACTCCCAGGTTAGCGTCTTAGAACTCAATATTGTTTATTGTTTTGGCAAACTATATAACAAAGGCCTGTATTTTGTTTATTTTGGGCTTTAATTACCCCTTTGAGTATCTTACTAAGTTCTACAGAAGTTTCTTTCTTCTAATCTTGTTCTTGATACATAAGATCTACCGGTTTTACATTATTCTGTGGCTTAGAGTTAGGGGCTACGTAAGCGATCCTAAATATGCTGTGCCATGAGTATGATTCTCTGTGAGCAGATGATAGGAAATTTTGGTACATATCAAATGATGGATATGGATGATCAAGCAAGAACATTGGGAGAATTCAGTATTTTTAAATTTAGTTTATTCTATGAGGCTGATAACGACACTTTGGAGCAAACCTGAAGAGCATTAGTCTCTGTAAGCTTCTTATAGATATCTATGTCAGGAAGAAGGTATAGTTCATGGGGCTGAAGAAGAAAGGGTGTCCTTGCTGGAATTGAATGATTAATATAAGGACATTGAGGGAAGAAGAACTGGATCAATTAGGCAACGTTTCTGTATGTATGTGGTTATTGCATCCAAAGGGACATAAGAAACATTATTATTATTTTCCTTGGTTGGTACTCACACGCACATGCCTCAACTGAGGCTCTAATCCTGACCTCCCTTTGGAAAACTAGGGGCTTAGTACTGCTAGGCCACTGGCCTTATCTATAATTAATTTATATGTGCAATTTTTTTTCTATATATTGAACTAATTTCACTTTCATCTCTGTTTGCATTATTTCATGATCGCCTTAATATCCATTTAAATTTTGTTGTTGTTGTTGTTTTATTTATTTATTTTACAATTAAATGATTATATTTCTTCCCCTACTTTTTGCAGTATGTTCTGATGTATACTTATGAGAGTTGTGATCCAGTCAACAAAATTTATTATTGTGACATGTCTACACTTCCTAATGGGCTCGAAGGTCACAGGGGACAGAAGGAACTACTTCCATTTGTCAAGCTTATTGACAATTTTGGTGCATGTTATAGTGCTATTGCAAATGATGATACTGTGTTCACTTTTCTGACTAATATGGATGCTCCGAAATATAAGTTAATCCGGGTAGATCTCAAAGAACCAAGTGCTTGGACAGATGTTCTCCAAGAAGCCGAAAAGGACGTGCTTGAATCGGCTGTGCCTGTTAATGGTAATCAAATTATTGTCAGTTACTTGAGTGATGTGAAACATGTCCTGCAATTAAGAGACTTGCAAACGGGTTCCTTGCTGCATCGTTTACCCATTGACATCGGTACAGTTTATGCTATTTCTGCTCGGCGAAAAGACAGTACGGCTTTCATTGAGTTTGCTAGCTTCCTTACTCCTGTCATTATTTATCAGTGCAACTTAGGGACCGAGCTTCCAGATATGAAAGTATTCCGAGAAATTGTTGTCCCTGAATTTGACCGCACAAATTTTATTGTTAACCAGGTACTGCTTTTATACTAGTCACATTTAACATTAGAAACCAGTTGGATTTTAATTTATTTTTCGATAAAATAAATGTTTAGTGTTTGTTTAAATGTTTTAATTTATTTACTTGCGGATTGACAGGACCCATCTTATCGTAAATTTCTTCAGACATGATTATCATTCTTATGTGATTTTTTTTTTCCTTGATGGATCTTAAAAATCCCCACATCATATATTATAATTTCAGGTCTTGTTACTATTTCGACAAAAAAATGTAGGATAAAATGTAGGATTTATTAATTTTTCTCACACAAAAGTACAACAACAACCAAGCCTTTTCCCCAACTATTTGGGATCGGTTACATGAATCCTATGTTTTTGTTTCGCTTTATCTGTAAGGCCATAGCCTCAGTCAAACCACATGCTATCATATCCTTCTTTAGGTACTCAACCAATGTTAACTTTTAGTTGCCCAGCATTCTGTGCCATACAGTATTGTTGGTCTAATAATTGGTTCGATAGAACTTCCCTTTCAATCTTAAAGAGGATTTGCCGATCACACAACACACTAGATGCATTCCTTCATTTAACCCATCTTGCCTTGATTTTATGATTAACGTCATCTCCAATTTCTCTTTCATTTTGAATAATTGGACCTAAATAACGAAAATGTTCACTTTTTTGTACCTCTCGATTCTCAATTCTTACTATATCCTCATTTTTTGTACCTCATTATTATTTCAATGTATCTCTTTGTGTCTCCTTTCTTTTCTAAAACCCTCCATATTAGATCTCTAGTTACCCTACCATAGGCTTTATCCAAAACAATAAAAACATATGGAGATCTCTCTTTTTCTCTCTCTATATTTCTATTAGTCTCCTCAATAAGTAAATAGCCTCCATCGTTGACCTTCCCGGCATGAATCAGAATTAATTTTCTAATTCTATCTCTCGTCTCAGGTGTTATTCAATTACTCTCTCCCAAAGTTTCCCAAAGTTTCATAGTGTGACTTATTACCTTAATACCGTGATAATTATTACAACTTTTTATGCCACCTTTATTTTTATATATAGGCGGGCATAAGGATACTTTAGTGCCACACATCAAGCATCCTCTTAGTTAATATCTTATTAAACAATTTTGTTAACCAAGCGAGCCAACATCTTCTAGACACTTCCAAACCTTCTCCCGATTTATTGTTTATTGCATCTCTTACCACTCATGGACCCGACGAAAAAGGTATGTTATCTCTAAGCCTAAGGTAAATATATTAATCTAAGCCTAAACTTCCGATATAGTTTTCATTTAGCAATTTCTCAAAATAAATTTTCCATATTTCTTTAATTTCAACATCTTTTACTAAAACCCGTGAATCTTCATTCTTTATACATTTAAATATTTAATATGGCTATACATTTAAATATTTAATATGGCTAAAATCCCCTAGTTTTCCACTCCTTTTAGTTTAGCAAGTTTATATATATATTCTTCTCCCCTTCTTTTGTGCCTAGTTTAGAATAAAAAGTGTCACATGCTCTATGTTTTGCTTCACTTGCTATTTTTTTTTTAAACTTATTTAGTTATCTTTTTATATTTTTCAAAGGTTTCACTATTTTTAGTTTTTTGCGAAACTTCATAGCATTCCCGTTTTGTTTTTATAACATTTTGATTTTTTTTGTTGTTGAGTGTTTTTACAACCTTTTGAACTTGTTCATTCAACCACCAAGTTTCCTTAAATAATTGTCCCGTTCTTTTGACTTTCCTAGGACTTCTACTCCTTGAATACACATAGTCATCTTATTTCACATGCTCTAAATTTTTATTCTTGAATACTTCTACTCTCTCCCTTCTTAAATTCCACCACCTAGTCCTTGGGTTTATAATTCTCTTTCTCCTCTTAAGTTGTCCTTTTTATATATAAATCTAAAACAAGAAGCCTATGTTGTGATGTTAGACTCTCTCCAGCGATAACCTTACAATCTTTGCTTGTTAATTGATATATCTTTCTTGTTAAGAAGAAATTGTTTTGAGTCATATTTGATCCACTTTTGGAGGTTCTTAAGGGTTCATCCCTCCTTTTAAAATATGTATTCCTAATTATAAGACTATATGCTACCGCAAAATCTAAGATAGCCTCCCTGGCATCATTTCTATCTCCAAATCCATGTTCACCATGTGCCATCTCATATCCTCCACTCTTTTCCTACATGCCCGTTAAAGTCTCCTCCCATATACACTTTTTCTCCTATGGGTATCCCTTGAATTAATTCATCCATTTGTTCGCAAAATTGTGTTTTAATATTTTCATCTAGACCTACTTGGGGTGCATAAGCACTAACTATATTAAACTATATTTCCTCCTAATACGAGTTTTATTAATGTTATCCCATCTTTTTTTTTCCTAATAACGGTTACCACATCTTCTTTTAAATTCTTATCAATAATTACTCCATTTCTATGTCTATCCTTTCACGTGTAATATAGTATATATCCTTCAATTTCTCTGCCTTTCGCACCTACCCACTTAGTTTCTTGTAGACAAAGATTTATGCGAAAGTACAGATAATAAATTAAAACAAAAGAAAGGAAGCTGCCCACACATAAAAAAGTGTTGGATCTCTTAATGTTTTATCTGGATGGCATGATCCTGATTGGGAGTTTACCCTTGATGGTTTCAATCGGACAGTAGAGACTTGTTTACTGGTTGACTTAGTTTGTCTATGTGGTATCTATTGTTTTGTTTTATGGCCAGACATTCTAAATAGTTGAATTTTGCTTTTATTACTGCAGTGTACTATTGATTTGTGTTTTTACCTTGATATGTCGGCTACTTCTACCTTTGGTCTTGTCATTTTTCATAGAATTCTTTTCTGCTATCCTGCTCACTGAGGGGGAAAAGTTGTTTCTTTACACCCGTTATTGAATGCTTTGTATGATTGTTTGGAGCTTTGGGGAAGGGCGGGCGCCTTTGAGTTTGCTATGTCTTACATCTGTCTTCTTAGTATTTTTGTATTGATTTTTTCATTTCCAGGTATTTTTTCATAGTAAGGATGGTACTCAAATACCCATGTTTATAGTGAGTAGAAAAAACATTGTTCTGGACGGATCACACCCGTGTTTGTTATATGGATACGGTGGATTTAATGTCAGTATTACATCATCATTCAGCATAAGTCGTATTGTACTTGCAAGGCATTTAGGTGCTATTTTCTGCATTGCAAACATTCGTGGTGGTGGAGAGTATGGAGAAGAATGGCATAAAGCTGGTTGCTTCGCAAAAAAACAGGTTGTCTTTGATGACTTCATTTCTGCTGCTGAATATCTTGTCTCTGCTGGTTATACCCAGCCCCAAAAGCTGTGTATTGAAGGTGGAAGCAACGGTGGGCTTCTTATTGGGGCTTGCATCAATCAAGTATGGCATTGCTGGAGAATTCATGGTCACATATTTTATTTCATCCATCATTTTTATTGTTTTGTGCTTATGCGCTCAATTGCTAAATTATGTGGTTGCAGAGACCGGATCTTTTTGGCTGTGCACTTGGTCATGTTGGTGTTATGGACATGCTTAGATTCCACAAGTTCACCATAGGTATGCCTGTTTGTGTGTGTGTGTTTTTTTTTCCCCAGAAAATATATATTTTTGGTAAGTATGTTCTTAGGTTCACTTGGTGTAATTTTTTGCCTATTTCTGATTTTTAGGCTTCTTTTTTTTTTCTTTTCTTTTTTTCCCCTGAATCTTCTTTTTTTAGGTCATGCATGGACAAGTGACTTTGGCTGTTCAGATAAGGAGGAAGAGTTTCATTGGCTAGTCAAGTGAGTAATTTTATGTTCATTACGGTATCTCGTTGCATCTTCCTCCTGAATGTTAATGCTTCAAATTATTGTAACATAATATCTTTTTTTATTGTTCTAGATTCCGACTAATCCTGCAATCCCAACCACCAATTTTATGGGAATTGTGTGTGGAGGGGAAGGGATATATTCTAAATATATTTGATTGGGATTATTATTTTCTAAAATGCAATTGACTTGGATACAATTTGAGTAGTTTATATTATTACATGAAGGCCACGTATTTGTTCCTATTAAACAAGGGTTCTGGGAAGCACAGACTGGGTTTTGGCATTATTTACACAAGTGATTGTCCTCGGACTCGACCTGGGTTCTCATACTTGACAGGCCAATTTCTTATTAAGTACTGGCACTGCATCATTATTGTATTACATGTAAGATACACCAATTTACTTCTATAACATGATTAACTTTTTAAGTTCTGACGGTTATGTTGACCTCATTAACCTAGTCAAATATGGAAGGTCGCAGTTTCTAGTTACTAAAAGGAATAAAAGAAAAAGAAAAAGAAAAAAAGAAGGAATAAAAGAAATTGGGGCAAGTCATTTCTTATTTGAGCAAACACAATTAGTTTTGATTCTCCTATATGATTGGCTTCCTGAGGCAATGTTACTTCATTTTTTTTTTATAAATGTATTGGGTGCAAGTCATTTCTTGTTTAGAAAGAGAAATAAAGTACATTTTGAAAACCACTCAGATAGATCCATATCTTCAGTATAACAGTTTTAAATGAGAGATTAGCTTTGGAATTGGGATATTTTTCCTCAATTCCTATTATATTTTCTAGTAAAAGGGATTGAAAGTTGCAACGATATTATGGATTTGTAATGATTTTAACTTTTAGCAGCTAAGTTGATGGCACTTTTGACATAACTATTGATGATTCTTGTCTTCGTGATTTAATGTCCGGAACTCGTTCATTCTTCTGAGCTCTTGTTGACAGAAGCAGAATTGTGTTTGTTATATTTCTTAAAATTTTTGGATAGAGTTGTCTCTTGAGCTTGTTTTATTTTTGGCTTTCTTTCTTGCTTGGTGTTCTCTCAATAGTTTACATACTCTGTTGTTATCTTCTTTCTTTCTACCTTGTACGCTGTTATTCATTCTTGAATTTTTATTTTTTGTTCCACTGTTCTTTCAGGTACTCGCCACTACATAATGTCAGGAGACCATGGGAAAAATCTCCTGATCAGTCTTGTCAGTACCCACCCACTATGTTATTGACTGCTGATCACGATGATCGGGTAGTGCCATTACACTCCCTGAAGTTCTTAGCGGTGGGTTTTCTGTGATTGGAAATTAAGGGTTTTTTTTTCCCAATTAATTTTTGGAAATTAAATGTTTCGTTTCTCATGTATTGTTTGCTTTCATATGCCTAGTATTGGAAGATAGGAGTAGTCTGTGATTTCTTGCTTCCTTAATTGCAATTAAATTCTTTGATATGATCTTTTTTTAGTGTTTTTCTATTTATTTATTATTAATTTTAAGGCCAAGTATCAATCTTGTGTAATATGGTATCATATTGTGATCACAACCTTCCATTGACATTTTTACTGTTTAAGGTTGACCTTATGAGGTTTTCAAGACAATTGTTATTTGTAATATTCTATTGAGTTGAAAATTTGGTAATATCTTTTATCTCAGGCAAAATTCTATATTTGAGTAGAAATACTTCCAATATAGAAATTAAATTATAGAGAGGGTGAGCTTTAGCACAACGGTAAGGGTGTCATGGTAGAATATAGGTGACCAAATTGAACTGTTTTCTGTTTATTTGGAGCTTGGGGAAGAAAGAGGTATGAAATTATCGTATGGTATCAAGGTAGTCAGGTTTTGCTAGATGGGGAAAAAGTGGATGCTGAACAGTATCATGATTGGGAGTCGGATGGAAATGGTTGGGGCAGGTTGAGAATCACGGTAACCTTTGAATAACAGTTAAGCTTTTGTGAAATTCATATCGGTGTACTAGCTCACTGATTCACAATCTACTGTGTGGTTTCCTATTTTATAGTTGGTTTTTATGCATGCATGTCAAGTACAATTGCTATTTCATTTTGTTTTGTTATAATACTATTTTTTTTTTCTAATTTTCCAGACATTGCAATATGTTCTGTGCACAAGCTTGGAGAAAAGCCCCCAGACAAACCCAATTATTGGTCGCATTGAATGTAAAGCTGGACATGGAGCTGGAATGCCGACTCAGAAATTGGCAAGTGTTCTATTTTTTGTTTTCATTACTTCACATTGACTTGCCTTTGGGACCACAAAACCTCGACTCAAGTTGTATTGTTTTTCACCTTCTCAAAGGGGAGGTTGAAGGTCGAGCATGTGTGCGTGAGTTTGTGAATTTATATATTGAAGGAATAGAAATGATTTGGCTTTTGATTCCCGCAATGCAGATAGATGAAGCTGCAGACCGGTATAGCTTCATGGCTAAGATGGTGGGCGCTTCATGGATTGATTAGGTCATATTGATGCATAAAAACAGATCTTCATCAAGTTAGGTCATGTTGATGCATAAAAACAGATCTTCATCAAGAAGCTGGTGGAGAATCATGCTATGCTGATGACCAAGTCATGTGATTTTATATAATTGGAAATGAAATCGTTCAGTCCTCAATGTAGCCTCTCTTTTTCTTTTTTTTTTGAATTATGATTTATAATAAAGTAATAATATTTGGCTGAGCAACAATGGGTCTCTTTTCCTTTTTGACATTGAATGATTTGAATAGTAGGGCTTCTCTCAAAGTGATGAAAGACGGGGATCTTTCTCGGTCCTCACCTAGGGGTGGCAATTTTTGTTAGCGGATCATGTTCGTGTCGACACGATTACGACACGGACATGATTAGAGTTGACACGAACACGACTATTAATCGTGTCTAAAACCCTTGACACGAACACGGCACGATTATTATACGTGTAACACGACACGACAAGCATAACCTGTTTAATAAATGGGTCAAGACTTGACACGACACGAAAAGACACGTTTAAGTCATTTTTGACACGAGTACGACACGTTTATTCTACACGTTTTGTTAAATGGGTCACTTTAGACACGAACACGACACGTTTATCTGACACGTTTAGTTAATCGGGTTAATCGTGTCATAATCGTGTTTATAGGGTCTGACACGAACACGACACGTTTAGTTAGCGGGTC
>JAOTQH010000040.1:6987388-7002505 GCA_025631255.1 Cornus kousa
AACGTCGGCACCTAAAATGACAAGTATTGGATCAATTAAGACGGCTTATTCCTAAAAACCAAGCAAAAAATCTCGAAAAGAAAATATGCTTGTAAGAACATAAAAGATTCATTACAGAAATATCATTTTGAGAATATTTGACTAGAACACGGAGTGAGAGTGGAAAGACCCATATCTAAAAATACCTTGGGTCCAAAGCAACAACATAAGAAAATATGTACAGACACTTGTATATTTCTCTTCCTAACAATACATAATGGAATAAAATCCTGCTGCCTACTTGAAAATTGACCTAAGTCGACCAAGTAGGTTGTGTGTTCGAGACTTCGTGGTCTTATTTCTAGGATCTGCACTCCACAAATAAAAATCAATAAATTGACCATGATGCATTCTTGATTCATAGATCCACTAATTGAGAGCAGAAACATGACCTATCTAGGCAGATTAGGGAACTTAGTTCAGATATTTTTTGACACACACTCTCTCTCTCTCTCTGGGATGTTGAGAGAGAAGGAGAGAGCATGGAATGCAGCACAACCAGTAAACCAACAATCCCATTGAGTGTGAATGTTTTGTCGAGAATTTGATATCAAATCATTCATAAACAGATCGACTAAAAGCAGTATTGGTTGCCATACAAAATGGTGCCACAACATTTATCACATATATTTATTATTTAAGCAGTAGTGGTCGCCATACAGAATGGGGCCATTATGTTTATCACATATATTTAAGCAGTAGTGGTCGCCATATAAAATATTGTCATAACATTCATCACATATATTTATAATTTAATCTAATCTCTCTCCCATCTATAAGAATAGTGGCTAATAGAGGATGATTTTCATTGGGGAAACTACCAAATAGCTACTGAGTAGTGTCATTCCACTAAACATGATAGTTAACACAGATTACAGCATCCTTCCATGAAGAAGAATTACAGGTCACTGAATCAACCAGCGAGTACCATATCATCCTTTAACAAAAACCACTGCTTGAGGAGAGCCAAACAATATTTTAACTGCCAGTTTAATTGGCACTAATAGCGTAACAATAAGTTTAGCTAAAGATATGGACCTCACATGTTCTCACATAACTATATTGGTTTGATATCTGATAGAGGGTACAAAGTAGTTGGTCAGAAATAAAGCCATATTAATACTTTTTCTTTTAGTCTAAAGATGCTAGAAACTGTAGTTTTTTTATGTGCAGAAGACACAGCCCGTGACTGGTTCACCCAAACAGCTAGATAGGAATCCTTGGAATACTGTGTTGTGAGAAGGTTGAACTGAGTTAACCCTGGTGGGTCTGCTCCCTACCTTTAATGGTCCACTAAAGAGACACACTTGGTGAGCAAGGAAGCAGGACAACCTACAGTCCGCTTATGATATGAGAGCTGCATACACCTTCCCTTTAACTCCTTTCAGTACCAACTACTAATAGTGATTGCCACAAATTTGACTACGACGTGGGCATAAAGGCAGCATGATAAGTTATGAGCACTACATAAAAACATGTTGAATGAATCTCATTTGACATTGTCAAAAGTTGATCGAGATATCTTACAAGTAAAGTACTTGCACTTTTGACCTGATGCCTTGATGGTTACACCTAAACCATTAGCATAAACTGTATTTAAAACAAAATTTGAGTAGCGAACCATTTTTATCCCGAATAAGAACTCTCAAAAAACCAAGAAATAGCAATTGAATAAAAAAATCATACATGAAAAGAAAACCAATCAAAAAACAAATGTTTACCTCCTTTTCTTTCAATAAAGCTGCATAATTAACTGATAATGCCTTAATTTGTGCCTCAGAATCCTGAAGCCTCTTAATTTCTGTTTTGTACTGTTCGATCAACATAAAGCACATATTATAGGTAAAACAATGGGAAAATAAAGGAGCAAAAACTATTAAGAACACATTTTTCAGAACTACAAAGCTAAACAACTTTAAAATAGAACGTTCTACATTCCAAAACATGCAATCAGGATCGCAGATTTCCAAGAGTGTTAGCATTACATAACACTAAAATAACATGTTCTCCCTGTTATGGCAAATGGTATGAATCAACAGCCTAACTGGAAAAGCAGAATGAGATCTCATAAACCCTAATTTAACTCACAACTACAACTTCCAAACTTTCAAATGACAACTACTAAATCTTTCAAATGATTTCTGATACATAAGGGTAAAATTTACATCGAACTGCAAACTTCAAGTAACAAATCCACACATTTTTGCAAATTCAAATTGCCTATCTCTAAAATCGAAGCAAATCAATCAATAGAATTCAACCACAAAAAAATAATAATAATAATAATCACAACAACGAACATCAACATATATATATACATTTGTGTATCTAAATACGCGGAACAAGAAATACCTCAGAATTAGAGGAGGAATCAAGACCATTGGCCACCGGTGAATGTGAAGGTGAATTGGAATGGGCAAAACGGTGAGAAATCCGGCGATCGGAGAGAGAAGAACCGTCTGGATCACGCGAATTGTAGATCTCGAGCTGTTCATCGTCATAAACATCCAGTGCGATTTTACTTAGGTTTTCTTTCAAATTAGAGATTGAATTCCACATTATCAACTCTCCTTTAACGGACAATATCCAAAAAATAAATAAATACTGAAAATTTTGACTAAATTTGAGAGAAGATTCGGAACTCCGTTTCGATTCTTTTAATCAGGTGAGTATTTTGACTTTTATAATTTAGCGACAGGGAAGAACATTACGCGTAACATAACCAAATTTATTCGGCAAGAGAACGTGTCGAGTAATGAACCAGATTCACAGCTTCGGTGGCTATTAGAAACCGAACGAAGTTTTAGGTGTGAATTCACTGAATTGGGCTTATATATTTTTACTCGGACAAAAAGTTAATATGTGTTTTAAAATAAAATAAAAAAATTACTAGTATTATTAGCTTAAAATTTAAAAACATAAAAAATAAAAAAAGCCATCTATAGTAAATTATTACCCTATAATTATATACTACTAAAAATAAAAATAAAAATAAAATAAAATCAATAACCCGTATTAACTTAAAAAGAAATCAAATATCCGTAGTTAACTTTAAAAAAAAAACAAATACCGTATCGAGAGGCCCACAGTCAATATTGTAATTAATAATTTTATCCAAGGTTAAGGTGGTAGTGAATAGAAAACAAATCATTCTATATTTGAATATTGTATCCTGATAAGGCTCCACTACTAATATTGTGTAGTTATAAATGAGGTTAAGGTAGCAGTGAAAGTGCGCTAATTCTCTCTTTTTTTCTTGGTGCATTTTGTTATTCTTTTGTCCTTAAAACGCCTTTTCGTCACCTTCCATTGACCAGATCGTTCAAATTTCTTCTTATCTAAATTCATATTTAGAGTAAATACCCGTATAAACTTAAAGAAAAAGCAAATCATTATATATTTAAATATCTGATCTGGAGCTTCACTACTAATACTTTGTAAGTCAGTAATTTTATAAGAGGTCTTTTTTCTTCCTGCATGTTATTCTCTGTCCTCAAAATGCTATTTCGTCACGTTCCAATATGTTATTCTCTGTCCTCAAAATGCTATTTCGTCACGTTCCAATGACCCAGTCGTTCTTCTTATCCAATTTCATATTTACAGCGAATACCCGTATTTGCTTTAAAATAAAGCAGATTGTCCTATATTGAGACTCCTCTACTAATACTATGCAGTTAGTAACTTCATATTTATTTTATTTTTCTTATAGATGTTGATTTCAGTCTTGAGATTGACTAAACTAAATGAGTAAAGCTCAAACCTGACAAGCAAAAATTCGAATATTGCTGGCACGACTAAGCTCGATTGCAATTCAATGTATATCATAAAATTTCCACGCACGGCCACAACAGCCAGCCACAAGAAGCGCTCAATGGGTGAAGCCGAATATAGTGATTGTTTTACTGGGTTAAAGCCATGAGACTTTAAATTTTTAACACGCATATCTTTTACAAGAAGTAATCTATCAATACCAAAATATATAGTAGATTAACTTGGACAACAAAGAATACCACAGGGTGGGGTTACAAAGGTAGATTCACTGTTGGTAATCTGAACCTGCAACAGTTATTAAATGCTATGGCCAGGCAATCAGGCATAAATAGCAATATCAAAAAAGTGTTGTATGCCGACACACTCATCTCTATGATCGAGTCCACAAGACTTCTTCAGAAAAACTCATTAACCCCACTTAACATTTGTTTACATCCAAGTTGATTTCCAATCGACCATCATGTCAATTAGTTGTGGATCAACTTCAGCAAACTTTTACAAAAACTAAGCAGCAAAACATTGTACATAACTTCTCCAGACAAAAAACTAATCAACCCAGCAAAGAACACAACTTTGCAAACCAACCAAATGTCAACCCAATCAGTATTCTACTCGTGCATAAGCCAAGTATTAGAAGGTGCATTACAACATATGCTGCTAATAACCATGGATAAGTGATCTTCCTTGCTTTCACATTCTATCTTCTCTCCTTCGAGGGGCGCAAGTAATGATTTCATCAACTCTAAGAATCATCTCTGCAGCCTCGGTTGCGGAAAGCAATACAGCCTGCTTAACTTTGAATGCCTCAGAAATCCCCAGCTCAGCCATATCTCCCACCTGTCAAAGACATCTACAGTTAAAATAACCGAGTAATAATGAAACCTTGTAAGCAACAATTGAAGACAATTTTCCAAAGAGGGATTGAGTAATTGAGTTTCATGGATGAGGTGCAAACCACAGCCCATCAGCCTAATTCCCCAATTGGCTATGCTATTATAAAAGTCATTTCCTGAACCAAAATGGTGTTTCTCTCAGCTACTCTGTTAAGCAAGCTGATCTTGGGCATGTGATTGTCAGCACAAAATTTTTCAAACATATCTTTTTTTCCCCATACATGAGCAATTCACTAGTTGTGCAGCAAAGCTCACATAATATAATGCATCATTCAATTCGAAATGGTTTTTTAGAAGCCAATTACCAGAATCAATTAGTTCAAAGAAATGAAAATATTTAAGTTAAAAACCCACAAAGTGAGAGGCAAGCAAAATAATCAAGTAGTTCAGATCTTTTAGCACTCCAAAGCTAGTAGCATGTATGCAAACTCGAGAAAAGATTCCTTAGTCTAATTTCATTACTTACAGATCCAGAGATGACATCAATTCCAGCATTGCTTCCTTCTTTGTGGTGCTCTGCACGGAGCTGTGCAATCAACTCAGCACTGTCCAAACCTGCATTGTCAGCAATGGTTGTCGGTATTGCTACAAGTGCACGTGAAAAAGCTTCAATAGCATGAGATTTCTTCCCAGGAGTCTTCCGGGCAAGCTCATCCACTTCCTTTGCCATCACCATCTCAGGCCATCCACCACCAAGCAAAACCCTGCTGTCATTTACAGTCTGGGAAAGCACACACAATGCATCATGCAAAGATCTTTCTGCTTCGTCAAGCACGTGAAAGCTGGCAAAAAGTTAATCACAGATCAAAAGACATTCACCTAATATAAAAGGAGAGATCAACCCGTTTCCAAGTTCCAATAAAAGGAGACAAAATACTGAAGGAAGGAATTCCAAAATGCAAACAGCTTATGCGTACAATAAGATGATCAAGCTCAAGTCTAGCACATTCCAATTTTTTATTAAAGAAGGATCATTCCTCACATATCTAGCCAAAAATGACATGATTATATGATTCAAACATGCTTTACTTATCATAAAAATAAATAAATAAATAAAACATTCAAACATACTTCATAAATAACCACACTACGCACACTTTATATGCACACACAGTCCTCTAGCTTCAAGGCATGTAGATACAAAAATATGATAATATCATCAAACTGCAAGTATAGCTTGGCTAGGACCCCAACACAGAACACTCAATCTCAGAATTGTGTGCTTTCATGAGACTGCTAACCAATCCTACTGATGTTTAATTGCATAAATTTGGATGTTAATATATTTCCCTTCTTTAAACAAAATTATCCAAGGCAACACCAGATCAAGCACAAAGCCACAACACAACACCATGCCAATCACAGCCATCTGCAGGGAATGGGTCTGAAAACTTTACTCGATATTTTTAACATGTTCATGAAATTCCATATGCATAATCAAGGAAAGAAAATAAAAGAATGAGCACTCAAGATTGGAAAAAGCTGGAAAACCTTCACTTATACAGTCAATTGATAGCTTTGGAATTATCAGAATGGTTGACAAGTGCCACACGTATTTAGTCGATTATTAGTTTTGGAATCATCAGAACAATTGAATGATGACTATCACATTCATTTGATGCACATACAAGCACACATGCAAGGACATAATGAGTACAAAAAAATGCATTATTTGAAAGAAAGAAAGAGAAAAATAATAATAATAATAAAAAAAAAATGAAAAAGTTTTCTGATTCCAAGTCTTTAGGAGTTAACATTTTGCTTTGCTATTATGGCTGGGGATGTTAATGGTTTAATTGGACAGCATTCATATAGATCTTTTTGAAGAGAAAAAGAGAAGAATGTTCTTTTATAATTTCTAAATATTTATAGAATGTAAACATAATTTACCTTGCACCTCTCAGTACTATGGTACAAGCCTGGCCCATTTCGACGCCAGAAAAATGGATCAACTTGTCCTCACCAATCATGATTTCTTCAATAAGTTTGCAGTGCCCAAGCTTAACAGTCTCTGGATTATCAAATGTCGATGCAATTTCACCGCCAGTAACAAGAGCCAGGCGCTCAATGCCGTCAAAATCAGCATGTTCAATTGCAAGTACTCCTGCATCTGCAAAGAGTTCCTCGGGGAAATTGTAAATCAACTGCCTGTTAACAAAGCAGTTAATCCCATGAGCTATAATCTTTTGCACCTTCTCTTTCATCTTTTCCTTTTCAGCCCCCTCGATCTGGGCAACCTTAGACATTGAATCAACACGAACACGTGCACCATAAATTTTCACTTTATCTGTATCCATAGCAGTATTTGCCACCAAAATCTTTGCATTTTCTATTCTTTTTGGTTGGCCAATACCTATCTTTTTGTCCAGAATAAATCTGCACAAAGTATATAACTTAAGGTGAGAAGAAAACATTTTAACAAGAATGCCTAGCAATGCCTAGCAAATGTCATAAGGAGAAAGACACAGAAAAAAAAAAAAAAAGAGAACGCCAAAGCTCTATCTGGTCGCTAAGGAAACCAGACAAAATAAAATGAAAAACAAATATATAAAGCTCTAAAAGTATATAGAACAGCTAACTAAATCCAAGACAAGGAAATTTGAGCTAATAACCCAGCAAAAGCATAAAGCTATCTGTCCTTGTTTCTCCGAAAATATGCAAACAGGATGGTGCAACATGCAACGCAAACCAAAGTCACAGCAATTAAGTCCATAAGTTGAAAAACCCACCCTTCATCCAAAAACGAATCTTTCAACGATCCTCCAGCCTTCTTAATAATTTGGATGGACTCCAAGTTTGTGCTGCCCTATCATTTCCAAAAGAATTACCAGATAAAACAAATAGAAAAATCAACATGAAACAAAACCATGTATTAATAATATTGTTTCTTTTTTGTGAATGATAAATTTGTATTAAAAGATAAGAACAATGCACATGCGAATTACACAACATAAAACATAAAAATGAAAAAGAATCACAAACTAAGGGCATTCAAGAACTTAACAAAAAAGCGATCTCTCCTGATTCCCTTAGAACATCCCCAAATAGGACACATACTCGACATGGAAGTACAACAATACATTAGTAATATATTTATTTGGAACACACAAACCACCATCTGTTAGCTTGAGTGGTGTTTCCTGTCACTTCAAAAGAAAAGATCATCATCCTTGCCTTTATCCCATACAAACGGAATCGGCAACATGGATTCTCTTTTTCCACTCTTTTATATCCATATCTCCTACTAAATTTAATTCTTTAAAATCATTTATCTTTACTTCATTCCATATAGTTTTGGTCGACCTCTGTGTCTCTTACCTTCTATGCAAATCAATTTTCCTCTCCTCACGGGTGCATCTATAGGTCAGCATTTAATATGCCCATACCACCTAAGGCTACTCTCTCTTATTCCTAACATCATCTTAACATCTGCATTTCCGCCACATGGATGCTTTATTCGTGTTTCTTTTTTAACGCCCAAAATTCCACTCCATATAAAATAGCCAGTCTAATGACTGTTCTATATACTTTCCCCTTTAACTTATTTGGTATTCATTTATCACATAAAACCCCACTAGCTTTCCTCCACTTCGTCCAACTTATTCCAACTCTACGACTTCCATCGTCATCAATCTCTCTATCTTTTTTGTGTAACGGATCCTAAGCATCAAAAATAACTTTTGAGTAATGCTTTGGTCCTGAATTTTTATTGTTATATTATCACTTCCTACAACCCTACAAAATTTACATTCCATGTATTCCATTTTAGTTCTACTAATTTTTAAGTCTTTTGATTCTAGTGCAGTTCACCAAGCTTTTAATTTTATTGCTAAGGCATCCTTAGAACTATATAATAGTACTATGTCATTCCCAAATAACATGCACCATGGAAGGTCTCCTTGCAAGTCTTTCATTATTTCATCCAAGATTACCATAAATAAATATGAACTTAGCGCCAAACCTTGGTGTAATCTTACTCTTATAGGAAAATCATTTGTCATCCTGATAGGGATATGGGTTATGAGTTGTACTCTTCAAACACACACACCAAAAATGAGAACGGGGAGGATTTTGAAGTTTTGAACAAGGTATGCCTCAAAATGAATAAAAAGGAAAAGATGACAGGTACATATTGATGTAGGACAAGTCTGTGAACAGTCTCCTATAAGTTAGCAACTAAATCTGCTGTTACACATTTTCAAAGGGATCTTCAGGGTTGCTCATCATCATTATTACTACTACTTTTTTTCCCCATTTTTTGGTGTCTAGCTAATATTGGTAGACATTTTAGGTCTTACTCTACAGTTTGTAAAAGAAGTGAGAATTTTAGTGTTGGGGTTAAATTAAGCAATGGAAAGCAATCTTGGGACATTTTGGGTTTTACTCTAGGGGCTGGTTTTACAACTTTTAAGGTTCTAGAAAAAAAAAAAAGGATTTGGCAAAGGACATTTGAAGGTAGAAATGAGTTTAAAAGAACTCTGTATGTGGGTTTTAAAGACTTAAAAGTGCAGAAAACCAAGGAAAAATTAAGAGGAAGAAAAGGCACAGCTAGACATCACACCTAGATTTACATACACAGCTCTACCCAAAAGAAGATCGTTGAGCCATAATTCCAGATGTCCAAATTAATCTCGAGAATATATTCCAAAAACTTCAGAAAATATATATCGAATTGACCAGCAACAACCAACTTTTTTTTTTTTTTTGATAAGTAACAACTAACCTAAAATTAAACATAAAATAGAACTCTGCTTAAACTAAAACTTGTTACAAGGTCAAGTAAGCCCCCGCTCTGATATCAAATCAATATCTAATATTTCGCTTTTCTCTAAATTTGCTATTATCTTGAACTTCTGATGGGCTGCATCATATATATTGATTAACAAGTCAATTTAGTGATAAAAATCTATAACATTATATACTTGTACCTCAAAACAAGGACATGTATGAAACTGATAACTTACACCGTAAAACTGAGTTCCTTCTTTGCACAGTTCAGGAAGAATGAAATTTTTAATTTTCAAACAAAGAACAAATGCAATTAGAAAATTCTCGTTTACAATCTTCAACAATTAAATGCACAAAAATCACTTACCTTTAACCTCATAACAGCGTCAACAGCCAGCTTGGCAAAATGTTCCTTATCCTGAGAGAGTATTTTTGAACTCAAAGTGGTCATTGCAATCCTCATCAAATCCAATTTGAATTTCTCTGCAATTGTTCGACATGTCATGCATTAGATTTTA
Source organism: Cornus kousa (assembly GCA_025631255.1). Taxonomy (NCBI): domain Eukaryota; kingdom Viridiplantae; phylum Streptophyta; class Magnoliopsida; order Cornales; family Cornaceae; genus Cornus; species Cornus kousa. The sequence continues at coordinate 6,997,338 of JAOTQH010000040.1, forward strand.
TTTTTTCTTTATTTTGAGTTAGTATGCTGTATGCATTAAACATGTATGATGTATCACTCAAACACAACAAACCAAAAATGGCCCACGTGTGTTGTTGACCCAGAATCACTTAAATGGTTTATATTGAGTTTTTTTCATGGATGAAAAACTTAGAGGAAAAAATGTCATTTTTATTTTCTAATAAACAACTTAAAAGATATTGCACCATCCAGTGTATATCCCAAAAACACAGGGTGCTTGGAAGGGAATATTAGAGAAAACATTAAAATATTTTGCACAAAATGACTACTCAGAAACTTGAATCCACGTCCTCGCATGAATATGTACAATTTTGGGAAGTATTGCCACCATGTTGCAGAGGTTCAAGGTTTCTGTTAAATCAATTGACTAATTGGGGTGACACAGAATACTACAAATCAAAATCCATAGGGAGAAAACAATCAAGAAAATCAACTATAGTAGAGTAAGTAACTAGCTGATTGTGACGATGAAGTGAGCAATCAATACCTGAATCCTCTTTATTATCCATGACTCTCTGCAACAACGCATCACGAGCACATTCAACTGCCATCCGGTAACCTGAAAATTCAAAAGAACCATGCATTCTCACGATTATATATCGGGCGGCGAGGGGGGGCATCAACATCCTTGTGCATGTTGAGGCACAAATTTAAGATTAGGGTGTTTGAGTCTAATGAAAAGAAAGGTCAGTTGACCAAATAACTATTATTTAGAGGTACAAAACAATTGATAAGCACAGAAGCATTTATTTTGCACTACTAATTGGCAAACAACAGAGCAGTTTCAGCTCATAGGCAATCAAAGAAAAACGATTTAGAAGGTGAAGATGTAATATATTGAATATACACTATTTAATTGGAGAATAAACAACAGACTATATTTGGCTACCTTCTCCACCAAAGCACATTTTTTCACTGTTAACACAAACAAAAAACTATTTCCATCACGGTTTCCAAAAGCCAAATGAGGTAGAAAAGGCAAATACTCGGAATCCCTTAATGACTTGAGTGAAAGCAAGATGCCCAAACTTCACCAAAACAGGATTTACGCATCTTGAGCAACTCGTTGTCTTGAGTTGCAACCTCCAATAGAAGGGTTTAAGGACTAACAGCAATACAGTGGCAGCATGACTGCATGAAAATCCTGTGCAGCAATATAATGATTAACCTGTGAAGTTACTTTTGTATCAATATTCTAGATCAATTCTTGGTAGATTTCAAACACACCTACACCAGATTTTGGATATTTTCTAGTGCTTGATAGTTTTGGTCCGAGTAGTGGTGTAGACATCAAACAAGTATATAACTTGTGCAAACTAGATTTACTTTAGCCCTTCTTTACTTCAACAATACAGGTTTTTTCTTTCTATTTATACAAGATTATTCACTAAAAAGATTATCAGTACAAATTTGATGTTGTGGCGAATGTCTGTAGTTCAAAACACAATTGTGGTGCCAAAACTGACAATTCCATGATCCAATTTATATACAAAGATATGAACTGAAAATAATATATGCATATTCACTAAGCCCCAAAGAATATAAAGGAACAATTTTTTCCAAGAAGCCAGCTTAAATAAATGGTGGAAAGAAATACTAGAGGGTGTACATTGTGCATAAATATGCTGCAACAAACTAAGAGAGGTTAAACTTAAACATCAAAAACGCCATTGAAAAGATCAAATGGACAACATATTAAAGGGTTAATGCTCTGTTACCTACAAATGACGTAAAACTTGAAGGGAAGATAGAAGGGTTGCAAGGATTTATCTTATGTGAAAGGAAGGAAACTTTCTCTTGCATTGTTTGGTTCGGTAAGAAGGAATTAAGTGAGAAAATATTGTTTGAATCGACTATTATACCACTCCATAATCGCGCGCCTAATAAACATCAGTGAGCCTAGGATGACAATAGGCGCTAGACCTACGCCTTGAGCCTAGGCGCGCCTTTAACAACACTAGGTAGGCCTCAAGGGTAAAGGGGGGCTTCTCTCTTCCCCTTCTCTCTATTTCCTCTTCCACTCTACCAACGAAGGAAAGAGCTTCCATTTCGACCCCATTTACTTCTTCCCTTTTCCTACCTTCTATTTTTCTCCCTACAAACAGGTCCTAAAGAACAAAGAACATTTCAGGAAGCCAAATTAAAGTTACATGACTACGAGGACTTCTCTATTAAATCTTAAACACACATTACAGAGTCAAACGATAACTTGGGTAATAATGCAATTGAGATACCATAATAAATAGCTCATAAGAAGAACCATGAAAGTACTTATCAAAAAAAGAACCATGAAAGTCATGATCATGTCAAATTACAGTGTTATTAAATAAATTGTACGTACAATCTATTCAGGAAGCCAAATTAATGTTCATTCAGTATCATCAACTAATCCATTTTCAATAAAATTCCATAAGACCTCCATGATGCAAATACTTTCTTGGAGATTACATCAAATAATGAGACATCTAAAGAACTATTGCCGCTTTTAATATATCATATACTATAGATTATGGATATAGAATGAGGTACTAAAGTTAAAAGGCTCATATTTAAGAATGGGTTTAGTAAGCAGAAGTATTAGAAAACCTACCACTGTCACAAAATTAAAAAAACACATGCAATGCTCTGATTCCTCCACTGTTTTGAGGAAAGAAGTCGAGTAATTAATCCAGAATCCAGATTAAAAGGTTATAAATTTATCAACTCTATCAACTACAGTGTTCTAGGAGGCAAGGCCTACGAGGGGACAAGGACAAACCTGAAATGATTGTCATCGGATGAATCTTTGCTGCTACTAGCTTTTCTGCCTCCCTTAAAAGCTCCCCAGCCAAAACAACCACCGAAGTTGTCCCATCACCAACTTCATCATCTTGAACCTTTGAAATGTCTGATTTTTTATTTAAGGATTACCAGATAACGAATTGAAAATGTGCATTACCTTGTATATAGCCATATCTAGCATTTTCATAACTGCACAAATTTAGTTTCTTTTCACTTACAAGAATACAATATCCAGTAATCCAGGCGAAATCATCATCAAGAAAGTACAAAATGATAAGAACCTTGAAATTTTCCATTAAACAAATAACCACAATTCACTTGCATCAGAATTCAGAGCAATCAGAAAACAATACAGTGTGGATACCAACAAGGACTTTAGCAGCTGCATTGTCGATGTGGAGGGATTTTAAGATGGTCGCGCCATCATTGGTGACAGTAACACTCCGTCCCCTGCCTGTCGATTGAAGAATTTTATCCTGCAAAAGGTACACCAACAAGCACATAAGTGAGTCAAAATAATATATATTGAATACTCGCTACCTAAATAGCATATTTCTAATTTGGCTACATGTAAGAAGAAAATATTACCATCCCCTTTGGGCCTAAGGTTGTCTTAACCAAGTCTGCAATTGCCATGGCACCAACAAAGGATGCCTACAAAAAAAAATTGAATACAAAGAATGATAATGGATATCATTGCAAACAAGTTAAGAGTTTGAATATCGAAATAAAAATGACTTTTACAGGCATGGAATCAAAACTAACTCATATACATGCAAACATATAAAGAGAGCTAACCATTCTAGCACGCTCCCCCTTTTCTTCAGTGGCTTCATCTTTGAAAAGATTATCGACCTACAACATTTGCCAAGTCAAATGCAAAAGGAATTAATACCAAAGAGAAAAATAACAGTGATCCCAGGATCATGGAGTTTGTCAGTGTCTAACATACCGCCATGACAGAGAATGGAAACAGGTGTAGCACGTAACTGGATGTTCAAATAATTGTCTGCAACAAGGTAATCAAGAGTCATTCATTTACAACGTCAACAAATTTTTGCAAACAAACATAAACAACTATTTGACGTATTGTGTTGAGTCCGCACAAATACACAAAATATCATGATCATTATATTGTTGTATGTGCCACAAAAACTATATCAGTCCGTCACATGAGATTTAAATATGATAAAAAAAGAAATGCGTATGTTGTTGCTGGTCCAACGATGCTATAAAAGATAAAAAATAAATAAAAATAAAAATGGAGTTTGTCACAATGTTATTGATACAAATATAGTTACTCCACTGTGAATGTTACAAATATATATATACATATATATATATATATATATATATATATATATATATGCGGACACACACATGCATATATATATATATATATATATATATATGTGTGAATGCCTTTGTACTTTACTGAAGTATAATACTTGATGAGTTCTAATCGAACTAGCAGTACAACACACACATGTATGTATATACATATACGAAAGCCTTTGTACTTTACTGAAGTAAAATTACCAGACAAGTTCTAATCGAACTAGCAATAGAACATTTTTTCATACTCCAAACACTGGAATTGTAATGAAACCATAAACGCATATGAGATGAACACATGAGCTGGAAGATCTCAAAGTAAACCCTCAGTAATACACACTATCTCATACACAACTAGAAAGCCAAAGGAATTTGATATAAATACACACCTATTCAACTGATATACATACATTTCAATCAATATTCAATAATAATGAACTCCAAACTGACCTCGTTCGAGAGATCTGTGTTTCTAGGGTTTCGGTTCTCTCTCCCTGCGTTGCAGTGTTTGTCGCCCTGGTTTGCCTTTTCTCTCTATTGGGGAGGTACAGGCGCCGCAACTCTGGAGGCTTTGGATCGACTAAAGGCCAAACTTAACCCAAGCGAGGTCTCAACGAGACAGAAAACATATTTCAATACTCCTCAAATAAATCAAATATTGAAAATACCAAAAAAAAAAATTCAATAAATTGTAGTGTCATTTGGATTTTTTTATTATTTTTTAACTTAAATCTCTTCATTTTGTATGGCTTCGATCGGTTAGATGTAAATAAACATGAAAAGAAAAGAAAATAAAATAAATTGAAATTGAAAGAAAAATGGAATGAATGAAAAGAAAATAAATTTTTTATCGTGCATTTGGTTAGTATAAATAAAATTCAATAAAATTGTAAAAAAAAATATTAGTGTGTTAGTTTATATAGCAGTGAAAAAGAAAAAAAAAATTAATTGTGCGCACTAAAACTAATTTTATGAAGTAAAATGATGAATTATTAATTTTAAATATATAATTGTTTATATTCATTTATATTG
>JAOTQH010000040.1:7019665-7039257 GCA_025631255.1 Cornus kousa
GTCAAGAGCTGTGTTAGAGCCAGACTTGCAACAATCAAGCTTAGAAGTAGTTCAAAAGGGAAGCAGATCTCCTCTCTGTCACAGCTGCTGCTTCTCTTCCAGCAGGGTTGTTCCACAGCTTGTGGACATTCCTGGCTATTATCCCAAAACAATGGGGAGGGATGGTAAATCATATTATATATAGCTGAAGGATGCAGTTGCTGGTGTGACTCTCATCTGCTGCTATGATTGATGTATGTAATTTTTGATTAGTGTACATAGTTGATGTGTTGATGTAGTTGGGGCTGTCACGTTGGTTTTAGATGTATTTTGCTAGAGTTTTTCTTTCTTCCCTGTTTGGGACACAATGTACATTATTTCCTCTATATATACAAGCTTATCCTTCAACTAAAAAAATAATAATGAGTGGTTTTGATCTCCTCATGGAAGGAAGAGTTGTTTGGTACAATAGAAAAATTAAAAATTAAAAAAGAATAAAGGATAACATTTTATGGAATTGGTTAAATGAATTTCAAAATAAAAAAACCGAATTGACTGGATACCTTTTTGAAGGTTTGTAAAAATAAATTTAGTACTAATAAAATTTTATTAAAAATATTATTATTTCCTTTCATTTTTGAAAGGATAAAAAGGTATCAAATTTTAGCAAATTCCTCCAAATCCTTTCCATTCCCTTTCTTTTCCTTTCAAAAATTTTACACCAAAAACAAAAAAAAAAAAAAAAAAAAAAAATCATATTCCACTATTACCATTATTTTCTTTTCCTTCCATTTCTTTCCAACCAAACTGGGTTTTAGTGAATGAGCTTCAGCTTGTTTTTTTACAATGCCAGAGAAGGAAGATAACAGAAGCCATTTCCGGGCAGGGATTGCAGAGGAAAAGGTATCTCGTGCTTCCCTTCTTCACAATCACGCTCTCATCTGTGACGAAGTACGGTTTAGCGTAGTGACCACAAGGACAAATGGCTGTAAATTTCATGCGAGAGGAAAATAAAAATAAAAATAAAAAACCCACTCGCGTCTCTGCCTTTCTTTCTTGAAAAGGCTTTGTTATTTTTGTGTTCTGATCACCAAAGCCTTGTTCACAAAATCTACATAAGAGGCTACAGAGTCATTTTATAAATGTCAAATGGATTGAATGTTGAAGAACCAGAAAGAAAAAGCTGTAAATTTGACTCTTTTGAGATTCCCTCCTCTCCCTCCTCATAGAGCTTGTCTTTTCTCCGAAAACTCCAGGACTAAGAGAGGTGAACAAGCTCAAAAGGAGACCAACACAGATCCAGGTACGACTGAAAACCATGCGACAATATAATCTCAGCACATTTTAATACAGACAGTTCCAGAATATGCAATTACTTGCAAACTGATGATTTTTTCTTGCACCAAAGAGAAATTAAAATAATAAAATATGATCTCTCTGAATTATTCATGAAATATCACAAGGGATGGTCCAAAGTACAGCTTATCTAGATATATTTATTCTGTTAAGAACTCTAGGAACAATTCTTCAAATGGCATACACGATTTTAAGTTTTATTTTTATTTGAAATGCCCCATGAGAATTTACAGCGATGAAGTTATACAATGGAGATCTACGAAGCCAGAAAGCACTGCCTTGTTCCGCTCTTTCACCTGTACCTGATATATAACCCTGCACAATTCAACTTCCTTTAGGTCCTCTAAAAATTTAAATAGGTCTCACAAAGGTTGATTTGTCATTAAACATAAAAAGCTTAACTATTATCACTATGGACACACAGGTGACTCTAAACAAAAACCAAAAAATTGTGAGAGAATAAAGTAAAAACTCTACCTCAAACCTTCAAGCCACATCTCTGTGATCAACGTTTCCCAAGGGTAGACATGTAACAGGAATCTGCCTGATATACTTTTTATCATGTTTTGGTCCCCTCTGCATATACATCTGACAATAGCCCTCACGGCAAAACCAAGTGTGCACAACCCGTGCAGTATTGGGCGAGAAAATCTTTAACAAAATAAAGCACAATAGAGCATGAGTTGGTTGGATTGCCAGTGAAGACAAAATATTATCATTCTTTTTCATATCTTAAAGGCAAAAACAACAGTTTGTAATTAAAATTCAAAAAGAAAAGTAAATAATGCCATGTCATTGAGAATTATTAAGTGAACCTCAACATGAAATAGGTAATGAACTCCTTTCAAATCCCCACAGAAAACAAAAGCAGTTTTGTTTCAAATGATGCCAAAAACAGAATTGGAAAATATCATCTTCACAATAAGTCTGGGTTAAAAGGATTTCTTTCTTTCTGTCTTTTCTTTTTCTTTTTTCTTTTCTGTTTTTTTTCCTTTCTTTTGTCCTTTCTAATTATGGCAAGAAACGAACCCTAACTCTATTCCTGCCACTCCAAATTTCATGCCTGAACGTCTAATGTAACCCTTAGTAGTTTTGCACACATTGCATATATGCAGACATGCATACACACGTGCTACAAGTACTTCAGCTACAAATCACTTTAAACAGGTCATAAAATTAATAAGTAAGGCTGGCTGCATACAATAAGATAGAATGTAATATATACTAATATCAAAACAAGGCTAGATATTATCCAGTTTCAAGACAGGCTGATGCACCAACCCTGCAATTTCCGCAACCATAGGATCCGAATGCAAAGGGTTATAATCACCAGATAGCCTATACAGCAACGCCTGCATAAAGCAAGGATAAAGTTTAGGATCTGTGAATAAATTCAGATATCAGAAAAAATATACAACCTACTTCATTCCATATAAATGCAGGGCATAATAACACCACAGTATATATGGCAGAGATAGATTAACAATTTCACAATATCATTTTCAGATTAAAAGTGAGCTACGTGCCTGAGATGGCTGGGTACATTCCTCAAATATTGCAAAGGGTTGACTTTTTGGAATTTTCACAGATGAAACCTGTTTGGTTGGATTCTTAGTGTACGAATATGGGCGAGACGACTTTGAGAAGCCTCCAATACCCCTCAAATACACAGACATCCTGCAATGTAAATTCATTGCTGTGTTAATTGCATAGAAACAGCTTGAGACAGTCATATAAAAAGAGCTTACCGGTTCATGCATAGTGGTTCATCAGAGTCTTTCTCATAACTTATAATTTCAATCTCGAGAACAGTTGCTTTACCTGCATGTGGGCAAAACATCTACATCAGTGTTTATAAAGTGTTTTGTCCTTAAACAGATTAAGAATACAACTTATAATCAAGTCCTATCTTCCTGATATCTTTTGTGGAGAATATTTGAACTTTCAAATTGATGCATCATAGAGATCCTCTTCATTGGAAATCATTAAGTTTCGTACAAGTAATTTGTCTTGGAAGCGTGCATTCTTTCTACCACAAACAGAAAAGACATACTTTCCTTGAGGCAATAATTAGAAAAGCCACTATTCTTTCCCAGCCAGAGAAACTAGAAATTTTCTTTTCCTCGGACAAATGCAGGACCGAAACTAGAGACTTTGATATAGAGATGCGCAAGGTCCAAAATAGATCTAAGAGGAGGGTGAATAGATCTCGTCTATTTTAACTAACAATATCTGACTTTTAAATTATCACAATAGTATTTCCAAGTTAACAATATTAATCAATTAAAGCATAGAGAGCAGAAAAAAAAAAACCAAGTAATTATACATGAACGCACAATTTTTACATGATAAATCCCAAGGGGAAAAACCACGGGACCTAATTCAGGCACAAATCTACTACAAGAAAGAAATATTACAAATTTACAACTAGGCTACCAGTTTCCCAAACCCTAGGAAACCTCTAGTTAATTCCTGACACAGGTTAATCCACCAAACTCTCCACTAATTCTCCAAGTACAGTCCACTCTGTCAACAGATTGTGATCCGCTTCTCCACAAGCACTTTAATCTCTTCAGCTAGCCGTCCAACTTGCATGTTCATTGTGTATTGAATTCTCTATGTTATTTTAAAATTTATAATATTCAACACCCTGAATAATATCTCACCACCTACTCTAGAAATATATGCTCTCTCAACGTGTAGAACAATCTCTGTAGCTATATGTCTGTGTTAAGAGAGCCTAAAAGAATTAGGGTTTCTTAAATGTAATCAGAAAAGGAAACTTAAGCGGCTAAGCCTTTTAGAATACTGATTTGAGAAGTTTTATAAAAATATTTAGTACCATTCGATTGATCGAAAACTATTGTTCAGACTTTGATTGATTGATTGAGCTATTCTAGACTCGATATTATTAGTCTGGGAAACTTTCTATCGATCAAAATCGATCGGGCCATTCTGTTTTTGTAAAAACTTCTTGTTTAAATATATTTATTTCAAAAACAAAATCATGTTAATCCAAAAACAACTTCATGCATTCCAAACATTTTTTCATGAATCAAAACGTATACGCATTTTGCCCTCAAATGAGAATCCATGATTATGAATCCAAATTAGTGAGTTAATTATTCAAGAGGTGATTTACCTTTTTGCCCTTCGATGTATCTTCATATTCTGATTGTCTTTGGACATAGGTACCACCACTACTTTCCTAACTAAACTAACTTTAATAAACAAACAAAAATTAAAGATAAAAAATCAGACTACACCTTTTGTTACAAAATTTTCCTAACATCAAATTCTCATCCTGACATCCTCTTTCCCTTCTCTCCCCTTTTTTTTTTTTGGTCCAATGACTTCCAATAAATAGATAGAAGTATTATCATAACATATTAATTTGCTACTGTTTCTCCTTTAAACAAACCTTTATCATGCAATCCAGAGATATATGCTTTGTTTTGTATCTGCATCAAAAACATTGAGCAAATAATTAATTATACCTTGACAAATCTTGAAAAGATAATAATAGATATGGTTGATCAATCTTATAAGTAAAAAGGAAATAACAATGAATCGTAGCATGCATGACTGTTGGCTATTCTACGGGCACTGCTGTGTAATATATCATATATAATTAATAACACAAGTTCAACCATGCTTGAAATTCGCAACATCAATCCTACTCCACAATTTAGCAAGTCAAAAGCTATATCTTCCGGTGGAAGATCAGATTTCAAATCCAATCTCACTAATACCAACCACATTAATTTCAGTCACATCCCCTCCATTTAGCGACAAAATTTGAACCTCACATCGTCTTATCCACAACCTCTTTGGTATCTTTAGTTCAGACCATCTCAATCGGTTTCCTTTTCCTTATTCATTACATTATTCCTATTTTCTGAATGTGTTGCATCTATAAATCAAGACTTATGCATATATCAATATAACCCATCCTTCCCCAAATTATATCTATGTTGTTTGGATAATCATTTCTTAAATCAAGACTTATGCATATATCAATATAACCCATCCTTCCCCAAACTATATCTCTGTTGTTTGGATAATCATTTCTTATGTGCTCAACAATCTCTACCCCCTTGTATGTATAATTCTCTTAGAGCATCACAAGTGCAAAAGCATTTGGATACCATCTCTCCAAGTGAGAGCTTAAGTGATTGGTGTGGGCATCTCCACTTTGTGAGGCCCGCACCATATTATCCACCCCATTCTCCAGAGCTTAAGTGATTGGTGTGGGCATCTCCACTTTGTGAGGCCCGCACCATATTATTCACTCCATTCTCCAAATGTGGAGAATGGGGTGGATAATATGGGTCCAAAATGGTGGGCCAATGTGGAAAAGTTGATATAATAGTGGAAGTTAAGATGTGGGCCCCACAAAGTGGAGATGCCCACACCATGGACTCTGAGTATCCAAATAAAATGGATGGCCACGTCAGCACAATTGCTAACGTGGCACTCCATTTTCCTGAAAAAGGAGAGCCAAAGTGGAGTCTCCCACTCCTGATGCTATTAAGATACCTAGCATTCAAGGCTGTTGACAGATTGTCAATTTGGCACACTACTCACCTTGATTTGATTTCTTGGTAAGGAAAATTCTGTGTGTTCTTTGTTTGACTTGGTTTAAAATCTTTAGATCCCAGAACTCCTATGTCACCTCTTAATAACGAATATCAAAAAATTCAATATTTATAGCTCACTTATGAGTTATGGTTCATCAGTTCAACTGCAAAAAACGATATAACTTGAAACAAACTCCAAATGTACACGTTTGTGTATGGCATACATTTCCTCGACAATGTCAATGTATTTACATAACTTTTTCTCCCTTCCTCATCATGTCTATGAAATATGAGAACTGCATCAATACACTACATGTAAATTTTATATCTATTTATTGATTATACTAATATAGCATGACTAACAAGTCAGATTCCACTGTATTTTATTCAATAAAACGATGTGAATTCATTTAAAATAGAATAAATAAATAACATGCAGATATCTTCTCTTCATATCAGGAAAAAGAAAGAAAAACGAGTGATGCTATTTGCCCTTCAAATATAATGGCTGGCACTCCAACACTTTTTCTGAGCAAATGAAATAACATAATCACCTTTTTTTCATTCCTCCAAAACAAAAGCCCATTATTCCTTTCTTCCCTCTCCCAATGGAACAAAAACATCTCAAATATCTTTTTCTGGTGCATACCCTTTTCTTTCTTTCTTTTTCTTTTTTTTCCCTAGTTGATCTCATTCATTTCTCATCGTGGGCTTCTTCTTTTTTTCTTTTCTTTTTTTCTGTTCCTCCCTATATAGGAGAATCGTAGAAAAAATAAGCCCATGGGGAGAAATGGATGAGATCGCTGCTGTTTGTGATGGTATAGAAAAATGGGGCAAATTGGGCAATAATTGGATAATGTAGATTACACAAGGAAGATGGTGATAATAAGGAAACAAAAACGATTCAAAAGACCAGATTGTGAGAATTAGAGTTGTGGTGACACAAGAAGAATAGAATCATATTTTGAATTGCAAAGGACTCTTAAGTACAACAAAGTTGGAAAGTTGCAATTGCAGCTACATTGATGTTTATATTGCCAGGTATGCAGCAATCTCCTATTTAAATATATTTAAGTAGCTTCATTGTGGATACTCTCAGCTTTGTTACAAAACATTGGATCAGTTTTGTAAATTTATATCACCACTTATCAACTTTTTACTAATTCTGGGTGAACAGCATAAATAATTTGGCGACTCTGGTTGTGGCTTTATTTTTCTCTAGCTTCCTTAGTTTATTTTATCTACTTCCATCATCTTTCCATGGGAAAATATATGAGAAGACCAGTTGGTTTTAGGTTTTGAGTTCTAGAAGCTAGACATATAGGGGTAGAATCTGCTGGAGTAAATCTTTGCTACTCATGAAGCATCTCAAAACACGGAAGAACTACTACTGACTACACTCCCAAGGGAGGTACTAGAGCCTCTATCTTTGCATTAAGAAAGGATGATTCGGCGTGTTATAATGCTTCTACTCAATGAGATCTTATCTCCCAAAAAATCTGGTTTACTTCCATATTCTCATCAACAGAGATTGCAGATATAGACACTTATGCAAATAAAAGTATCTTTATACTGCGCATAAAGCTACAAAATTCTTAGATGTTTTTTTATCAAAACATATAAAAACAACTATACAGGAATAAATCTTTCCACATCATCATGTTACCGTAAAAGTGTGACAGATAATAGGTTCCCTTGGTAATATCTCCGATTTGCATTAAAATGAGCCGCTAGCCTACCATTAATTGTCTTAGGCCATTAATCTTTCAGAAAAACTGGTAACTAATAAGACTGAAGCTCTCAACTTAAGTATTATGATGTTAGCCTAAAATTATACAAATTTTCAAATCAGTCTCACATCAAATACAAGGACATAAGCAAACAAGAAAGAATATATAGGCACATTATCTTCATCAAGAGCTTCTGGTTAGGAGGCTTACACAACCACTAGAAGGAAGTGCCTTGTAAATTTCTATGTATTGTTGTCCGTGCAATAAAAGACGTGGATCAAATCTAGTAACAGAAAGCAGAATTTTAGTTAGTTTTCAATTTACCAAGGCGAATGCATGTATCGATGATTTATATAAAGGAGAGGTTATGGCCTACCAGGCTAACAACGTAGTGTTTGTAAATTATCAAATACCAGTGTGTACAAAGATGGAAAAGAACCTCAACCCCTTTTTAAGATACATGAATACATACCGCAACCCTGGTAGCTGAGAAATTTGAGACGCAAGTCCTTGAGAAAATAGAGCAGCAAAAGTTGGCAGGACCTACAAAGTAGGAAATTGACATGAAACCATTCTTATTTTTGCAGTCAACGCAATCTATTAAAAAGCCACAAGACCATCACTCTTTTCAAAATCTAAAATAATCTTGACATGCCACAGGAAGAAAACAGGCCACTGAAAAGAATGTCCAAGTTTAAATTAAATCCATAAAAATTCCATTAAATAAATTGAAAATTAAAACTATTCTATTTTAAGATAGCTACCAACAATCTTCAAACCAAATACGAGACTTGAGCAAATCTTACAAAGATTTTGAGAAGCTAGAATAAAACAGAAAATAGAAATCATATAACCTACTAATCTCACTTTTATCTTTTGAAGAGAAGGAAGAGAGATAGAGATCGAGAAGAAGGCTACTACATAGTGTAATCGACATTTATATTATATGGACTTGGATACATGTGTCGGGTGTAGGTATGTATCCACGTACCAGATTACCGAGTACCCACCAGGGACATGGAGACTCTCAATATATTCATAATTTTTTTGAAGTTCTTTTGTTTCTTAAGGTGAAGTGGTATTATTTATACAACATAGAGAATACAGCTTGGGCACGCCACTCATTTTGAAGCAATATTGTAACCAAAGGAACTTGATACATAAGTTTTATGTATAATGATATGGCACACTTGAATTATTGGAATTAATTACAAGAAACATATAGAACCAGACAACCGGACAACATACCCCATACCCATACTCAGATGTAATGTGTTTGACAGAATTGTTGACTTTAAGATATAATCAAATCAAGAGTAAGTGGTAAAGAAGAAGAAAAAAAGAGAAGAAAGCGGATGAGAGAAAAAGAGAAAAAGATGGGGAAAGAGAGAAAGAATGAAATAATACTTTCATCCTTCCACCACATTCTATTTATAATAACGAGTTTCAGAAATTACACATAAGTCCCAACATTATATAAGTAATAACAAATAAGTCCCTGACAACAATAATATCACATGTATTTACAAAGAATCCACATAACAAAATCAAATGTTAGGTTTATATTTGATACATCCTTCCAGCACCTTGGGTTATTAATAAATGATGTTTATTTTCTGAAAAACATGAAACAATTCCATGCAAACCAAATTGCGTGAATCTGTAGTACCTGAATAGATTGCTGCCCATCTGGATGGTAAACATATTTGAGGTCCTTTTCATCCAATGCATCTTTTGCACATGCTCCAATACCTAGAGCATAGAGTGCTGCATCTCTATTTAAAAAGAGAAATATCACCTTAACTTGCCAGGAGTAAAGAATGAACAAGATACATAAAAATGAACTATAAATTTTGAACAATTATGATAAACTGAAGAGAATGCACATGTTCATTGTAACCAGTTCAATCAAGGACCGTGTATTATAGAAGCAATATATGACAAGGGTTGTACCTTTCAGTATAGGTGTATGTCGCCTATCCATCCCATATATGCAACAGCGCAGAAGGAAATAAATTATAACCAATATTGATAAATGAAATTTTAAAATCATTTTTTTAAGCAAGACTGTTGTTCAAATAAGAAAATTCCTTAGCACAAGCAGTTACACAATATGAAGATAAACTGCCATAAGAATGTAAGGTCAATAAAGACATAAAACAAATGATATGATTGACAGAGCATGTCTTCTTGTAGAGAGACCTCGGACATTTCAATGAAAAATCAAATTAAGAAAAACAAATAAAGCTTTCAATGTTGGGATGGACGATGGCAAGACCAAGAGTAGGGATGGCATAATACCCCGCCCCGTTTAGAACGTTTACGGGGTGGGAGGATAAATGGTTTTGGGACAGGGATGGGGATTAGAATTGAAAACCCGCATAGTTATGGGGCGAGGATGGGGAAAGGTCACCCCACCCCACCCCGTTTATATTGATCAATTACAATTTTATCCTTATACTTTATTTTATATTCAATAATATTAGGTATATATTAAGCAAATCCCAGTTTATTCTATTCCGGCAACAAAATATACTTTTGAGAATTATTCTTATTTGAGAATTTCTATGTATTATTTTGATATTCCTACAATAATATCAAGTCTCAAGTTTTAATTGAGAAGTTGAATCTTTTTTTTATCCGCATAAGACAAAAAGAATTATTACCATAGTTGAAATTTTGTTTTCATTATTTACATTTGTTAAATTCGATACAATTACGAAAGTAATCTACAAAACCCGTCCCGCCCCGCCCTATTTAACAAACGATTTTGGACGGGGATGGGGATACCTATTCTAAACGGGGATGGGGATGGTATTCCCCCGCCTCAAACCGCCCCGTTGCCATCCCTAGGCGAGAGCCACCGCGACTAACTCTAAACAAGCAATCATTTCAAGAAGTTGTAATGCAAAAGGCAGTTACCAAAATATGCATTCAGAAGTCAAATGTTCCCAAGGCAATTTAAAAATATTATAGAAAAAGACACTCAGAGTCTCAGATGTGGCTCAAGTAAAGTGATCAACTAAATGAATCCTTCAAAATCTAAAAAGAAGAAAAGTTATCTCCCGGAGTGGTAATTTTCAAAACCTGTTTGTTGCTGTTCGGATGTGTGTGTGTGTGTGGAGTATATATATATGTATATAGCATTTTGTGGTGGGATTAGTAGAAGTGTATCAATGCTCTATCCACTAGATGGACTGTGTTAACAGACTAACAGTAAATTTTGCAAGAATAATGGAACAAAAGCCACCAAAGAACTCCTGATGCTGATATTTCAATCAGCAAAAATAGGGATTCTTTACGAATTCAGGAGTTCCATAAAATCAGCAGACTAGATCGAATTGACAATATTCTATGAGACACTATAGTATGGTAGAATCAAATAAAACTAGAACCTTATGCTAAAGAAGTTAAAAACAGAAGTATAAGATTCAGTTCAACATATATCTGTCTGCTGCGTGCAGAGTAATTGATCAAACTCGCAGGAGTTCATATGAAGAAACACTTATTTATCCCATTTTTTAGAATTGTTTATTCAGCAGTCGCGGCAAAACCAATTACAATCTGGTGTAAGTTTCAATGTAAACAATGTCAAATAGACTTCTTCATTCTTTTTTTGGGTATATTTTACCTAGCAAAGCACAAGTAGTTTTCTCTTTCGTGGTCAATCAATATAAATTCCACCTCTTGGATTCTAATAGTAAAACTATACCAACGTTCATAATATGGTGTAGAGAAGTTTGAATTTCTAACCTTTCACTCTTAAAAACTAATATAAAAATTTATGAAAACTTGGACATCGATGATTATATACAAATATTGAATTGGAATAGAAATTGTACCTCGGGGAATTTGTGAGAAATGATAAGCTCGGGATCGATCACTGAATCGTCGGCCATTAGAACTGTTGAAGATAGATTCGAGACTTTTTTTTGTTTAAGTTCTACAATAATTGCAGACAATAAAATAGAATTTGGTTATTATAAACCACAGATACATATAAAAGAAATTTGAGGAATTAGAAAAGAAAGATCTTCATTTACCTATGTATATGGTTTTCGAGTGTTGAACGCTATCGTCTAAAAAATGGATTCCTAGATCTGACAATGAATGAAATACGAAGAATAAGATATTAGGACAAGATTAGTCAGAGACAAGTGAGAGAGATAGTCTAGATAGATCGATAGATATACTTTTGTCTTCTTCCGTTGTTTAGAGTTTCGATAAATGGTGAGGAAAATAAATGGGAGTACAGTAGTGACGTGACATGTTTGATTTGGTTAGAAAAAAGGTTAAAATTGTAAAACTGCCCCAACTATATAAAAACTGTGCATAAACATATATGACGGTTGAAAAAATAACACACTAGTGTCTCAAAATCTCTCAACAAGACCTTCCCATTAATTGAGCGCGTAAAAATGTCTTTGAGGTTGGAAGTTTGAATTTTCATTAGATTGCTTTTAAGTAGTTAACTGTTAGATGAAAGGGTGTGAGGCGGTTGTCCATCGTATATAAAAAAATATACATATAACGAAAAATAAGAATATGAGAAAGGACAAAAATAAATGAATAAATAAATAGTGAAGTAGTTGTAAATTATATTTATTGACAATTTAAAATGTAACCTATAATGTATTAATTGCAAATTTTGTTAGGCACAAATATTTTGTTGATATAATTTTTTGCATTGAACAAAAGAGCACTGAGCATTTTGAAATTTTCAATTCTACTTTAAGGAATGGGTGATACTTTTTCATTTTTCAAAATAAAAGATGGGAGGATTCAAGTATAGTGTAATTAGTGGGTGATTTTCTTACCAAATGGTAATATCCGACATCTTAAAACACTCATAATTCATTATCGAACACATATAATCCTCCGTCTTATATGTAAAAAAAATTACACGGGAGTCCATATCTTTCATACCTTTAATCATCAAGTAATGCCTAAGCCCAAAATTGATCCAAACAACATACTATTCAAACAATGGCCAGTTTGGTTGTGACCAATGGTCTAGGATTATGTAATAATTTCTCTCTCCAGATGTTAAGAAATATTAACATGACCACACTAAAGGTTATGTAACCTCATAGTACCTCATCAATTTCCAACGAAAAAAATTGAGAATTCAAGTACCATAACCTCATAGTACCTCATCAATTTCCAACGAAAAAAATTGAGAATTCAAGTACCATGGGAGACAAAGTGAATGTGTTTCTTACCTTTCAAATATATATATATATATGTACACACACACATTAACATGACTGCAAGTGGATTAGAAATATAAATATCCATCAATAAAGTAACACAAAAATGTGATATTGTTTTGTTTTTGTAAAACATTTCATAATTGATGAACTCTCACAAAGAATGCTTATTATATGATTAAAGATCTGTAGTGGGGTAAAAAAAATAAATAAATAAATAAATAAAAATAAAAAAACTAGCTCCATTCACTTAGAGAATGGATGTTCCGAAAAATAAATTACAACAGTTACAATGTAATAGGATATATGAACCATCCCCATCACCAACAGCTGAAAAGCATCGATTTATTTGACAGGGAAAAACTACTAAACTCTCTCTCGGGACAAAATATTCTATAGCAGAAGAACTGTGGACACATCATTATTAACACTCCTCAGATTTTGACGGGAGGTTTTGAATGAGGACTAAATTTCTAAGTTCATCAAAGGGACGCGATTTGTATGAGCTGCATCAGAAGTCCAAAGTTCCGCATGGTTTGCTCTGGATATTGTCCGTTCCATTAGTTTGTTTCATCTTTTGATTACGGTCATTATCGAGACCTCGACTTCGGCCAATGCCCAATTTTGGCAAACCCCGGTTCAATCCTTCCAGCAAAACGCAGGCTTTACAATATTTCTGCAAATTAAAACAACAGAAATGATGAATATTCTGATTTCTACATGACAAATTAATGAATGTATGTAAAGCATTGTAAAAACATAAATCCATGAAAGACACTTCTCAATAGATCTACAAGGTTATAGGCAGTCAAGGTAAGAATTAATCTGACGATGGAGATCAGCTCTTATTATAAACCAGAAGTTCCATCTCTCATTCTATTCACTATTAGAGGCAGTAAAATTGATATGATCACAAGGACGATTGCACTTTAGCATAAATTGATCCTAAGACCTGATGCTTCATGAGGCATCAGGGTCCAAGTCTTTTCCAACCAGGCTAACCCTTTGGGGTTTCTACCTTTTATTTTTCTTGGGCTTTAAACCATTCATAGGCTCGATGATTAGGCCATGAATTTATCTTCCATTAAGTACTTTCAAACCAATTCCCCAGATCTTTCTAAAGAGAAGTTTGCCAGTATCCAAATGTTCTTTCAATAATCACTAAACAATAACAATGCTGTAGTTTTTTAACAAGAGAAGTACTAAAAGGGAAGCATACATTTAACAAGTGAATGGAAGTTTCATAGATATTGAACACACAAATGAACAGTTATGCTAAAACCAAAAGGAGGGGAAAAAATAAATAAATAAACCACCTTACCATGAAAGCCAATAGTCAAAAAGCATATATAAAAATGACAATGAAAAGGAAAATTTTCATGCAAATATTTAGTCAGGGATGCACACTAGTATTTTTTCCTTCACCAAAACCAAAAGCTAGAAGAGTTTCAAATACGGATAAAGAATGGTTATATAAGTTCTAATTTGTATTGTGCACTTGAAAGTCCTTTTTCAATTTTTTTTTCTGGAGAGGTATGAACTCATTAGTCTCAATAGGATAAGGTTCCCCCTAGAATAGTCCAATATATCACATGTATGTTTGTTTTCTACTTGTCACTGTTGTGTATTGAACCTAATCACAAGGTTTCATCATAGAAATACATCATTAATCATAGAAGAAAACTTACCTGGCTAGAAATATAACCACAGCGTTCACAGGTTCCCTGCTCTGGCATCTTTGTAGAAGTGGAGATCCTGAAATTCTCTCCCGATTTAATAATGTCTAGTATGGCTCTGGGTCTGCATTAATGAGCCATTGATAAGATAAAGCAAAAAACAAGGCAGCATTTTAGGATTTGAAGAGGTACAAATGACAAATATTCAACCAAGTAACAACCTGATTCTTTCCAAATCCTTAATGAACTCACGAGCAAAGCCACGGTAAGCATTAGGTGAATAAATGCCTGCAATTAAATAACAACAAATTTTAAAATAATATGGACAAAGGAATATGAAACAAAGTAAACGATTATGAAAACAAAGTCTGAATGTATAAAATGATCCAGGGAGGAAAAACATAAAAACAAGGCCCAAACCACCATTTCAAATGTGAAGGTAAAATCTCGGGTCTACCACCCCAGAGTGCCAGAGGAATATGCAGATCTGGAAATAAATATATAAAGTAACACTTGATAGAATATATATATATATATTTATATACATATAAAGTAAAACTGGAAAAAAAGAAAAAAGAAATCCAAGAAAACACCACTTATTGGAAAGAGCTTCAAAATTGAAAATTGACACACCAAAAATAATCTTCATGTAACTAAACTCCATATGGCACCGCAGTACAAGTACAATTAAAGTGCCAAATGAAATGATGGAAATGCAGGTGCAGCTAAAAACATTTAACTGAGAAAGATTAAGATGGTTCAGCTAATGAATAAAAAAACTCCAACTTGGGTCAACACCAAAGCTCCTCCTCCTGTACTGATTGAGGAACAAGCTCCTGTCAATTCCATCTACACGGGAAAAGGCATTTCAACTGAACATGCCAAGTTATAAGCAACATCACATCAGCACAACAGTTCAGACTTCAGACATAGATCTGTCACTTCCATCAGTCAGGTCATCTCACCCATATACAGATAAACAAGAAATGGAAAAGGCCAAAGCAGGAACCCCAAACAGGAATAGAGGAAAAGAGAAAAGGACAAAATCATCCAACAGTACTAGAATAAAGAAACTCAAAATTGAATATTGGGAAAACTTAGGAAAATGATTACATTCGGTAGAGAAGTAGTCCAGCCTCTTAAAATACGCATACGTGGACAGCTAGTTAAGGTTGTGCAACTATCACCAATCAGAAAATAGTTAAAATAACATGTAATGCAAGAATTTATCCGCAATTCAATTCATTGTCAAGGATATATAACAATTTCCTTCTCATAGGTGTATTTAAAGGGCTTGCATCTTGGAATTGGTCCATCTTCACCAGTGGTTATATATGTGCATCTGCTCAACCTATAATGTGAAGGGCACAAACTTTGTTCACCAAACAAAGCAAAGGAAAAATAATGATAATAATAAATTCCTAGAGAGAACCCCAAAGTAGAATGATGCATTACCTAGCAATATCACCTCGTAGGATGTTTAAGAGAATTGTTTCAGCAATATCGTCCGCATTATGTCCAGTAACTAGCTTGTCTACTTTCAACAATGCAGCACCACGATCAAGGGCCTGATAAATAAAATGGCCCATCATTACGAGTCAACTTATTCTATCTTCTTCATTTTACAACTCATCGAAGTTATGAAATTTGCCAAAAGCTAGTAAACAAGTGTACAAAAGGAACAAGGGATCTTATGAAATTGAAGGTATTCAAAAATACAGAATTTAGCCTCACCCCAAAATGTTTAGACAACTTCCCATTACTGTAGCCACTTACTATTTATATATAAATATATTCTTTTATTAGTATAACTTCGTTAGCAGTGAAATCTTTGTGCAGAAAATGCATGACACGGATTGAAATTCCTCAAACGAAAACCAGAAGAACAAACCTAAAAGACAGTTTGTTAATTTCATAATGTCAGATGGATGGAAAATCACAAATCAGAAAACACAGCCAGCAATATATATATATCCATTTTCAAGCCCTGAACGAGTGGTCTAATTAAAGAAGAGTAGGTGCCAAATACCAAAAGTCCGCCGCATGTAGTAGAATAGTGGAACTTAGCAGAAATCTTTCAAGCTCATTAATTTTATAATGAATAATTCCTTTACCTGGCGACGGAAAACACCACAAAAAGTGCAATTATTCTTTAAACCTATCATCTTCACTATATCATCCATTGTCCATCCGTATAATTCCTTGTAGGAAACAACTTTTAGTGGGAGTCCGTACTGAAACAAATAGACAAAGAATTGAATTAGATGAACAGAGAAGGATCAAAGTAAAAATAAAAGAATAAATTTTATAGGAAAAAGAAAAGGAAAAGAGAGATGCTCAGAACAATGAGCATGGAAATTAAAAGGTCAGTACTGATCAATAAAGGAAAAGTGATTTATAAAAGAATTTCAAAAGCAATACACAGTAGTAACAAAATGTAAGCAATCATTACAGCTGCTCCCAAACACCAGAAGCAGCAAAATGAATAATATAATATGTATTAAGTTCTACACACCCATCCAGTATACACAAGTGTATAGGGGGGTGGGGGTTTGGAATTTCATTCGGAGGGGGTGGGATGTTTTTTGCAAGCATGTTCGTTTTCGGATCAAGGATGGTAGGAGGATAAGATTTTGGGAGGATCTTTGGTGTGGGGAGCTTCCCCTTGCTCTTGCTTTCCCTTGGCTTTATAGGATTGCTTCTCAGAGACAGGCCGTAGTGATTGACTGTTATCACCTTGATAACGGGACATTGATTTGGGATGTTCAGTTTAGAAGACACTTTCAGGACTGGGAGATTGAAGAGGTTTCTTATTTTTTGGAGGTTTCGTATCGCCAGGTGATCACAGTTGGGGATTCGGATTGTTGGCTTTGGGATCCTAACTCTCAGGATCGTTTTGAGGTTAGGTCCTTTTTTGGGTGCCTTTCGGTTTGTGATGGAGGCCCTTTCCCCTGGAAGTCTATTTGGCGTTCTAAGACTCTCCTTAAGGTTGCCTTCTTTGCTTGGACTTCCGTTTTGGGAAAGATTATAACCTAGGATAATTTGAGAAGGAGAAATCAAGTGGTGGTCAATCGATGCTATATGTGCTTGTGCAATGAGGAGACAGTTGATCACCTTCTTTTACATTGCAGTATGGCCAAAGACTGTTGGGATTGGATGCTTGGATTATTTGGGATCCATTGGGTTATGCCTCCTTCTTCTAGAGGATTGATTGAGGCTTGGAGAGGTGTTTCAGTTGGGGCTCTCGTGCAGGATGCTTGGAGGGCTATGCCTTTATGTCTTTAGTGGTGCATTTGGCTTGAGAGAAATCGAAGATATTTTAAGGGAAAGGAGAAACCTGTTTCTATGCTTAAGTTCTCTATTATTTCCACTCTTTTTTGTTGGGTTTCAGGGAGAGATTTTAGATCTTTTGAGGAGATTTTTTGTTTTTTAGTCTCTTTGAAGGTTTGAGGCGCCTTTGGCCCTTTTGTTTCCTTCGGGTTCCGCTCCCCTCTTGAGCGTTTTTAATAAAATCTTACTTCTCAAAAAAAAAAAAAGTTATTTGTTACTTTTATTATGCTAGAGTCAACTTTTGATTACCTCAATTGTAGGGTAATCCAAGGGTCATCAATTGTTATAAAAATGATACCATGTAACTTTGATTACTCAATCAATGAATGAATAAAAAAGTGTTACGAAATTTTTTTGTGAGTGATTCACAAGATATGAGGGTGTGAGGCCTTCCCTAGGTGTGATGCCTAGACCCTATTGGTGTGATTCCAATAGTTTTTCTTGTTTTCAGTCCTTTCTCTCAACTAACAGCTCTTGAACCCCAATCTTGTTCATTTGACTTAGAGCCCAAAATTCTTATTTGATTTCTTCTATTTGAGTCTGTTCTTGTCCTACATCAGTTTTTGGTATCAAAGCCTAAGCAGACATTATGTTTACACGACCCGGAAACAAAAGATTGGATAATCATCAAGAGATTGAGTAGCTGTCACAGATTTTGAAACAACTTAAAGGGCTGAATACTCGATGTAGTGGGATAGGAGCCCGGTTTTTGCAGCCTTGTAACAAACTGGTAGCCCTTGAACAAGAAACTGCATTCGGCACTAATGATGTCAGAAAACGGGAGCAACAACAGCCTTTAAACTCTAAGCAAATGTGTAATTTGAAGGCCGATCCACCACTACCTCCCATGTTGGAGTTTCCAAGAAATCCATTAGAAGTGAATCATCATGAACCACATGATGCCGCTGGAGATATTCCAAAGAAGTCAAGCGATGGAACGCACAGCACACCGACAACAACAATGCTGGCAAATGGTGGATCAAATGCATCTTTCTATAACATGGCTCATTCTGAAGGAAAGAGTACGATGGCTAGCAAGGATCGTGAGAACCTGCTTGATAATGAGACTTGCAACACTGGTCATCTGAAAGAAGTTGGAGAGAATGTTTCCTGAGCATGCTTGTGCCAAGAAGTAACAGAAGTTGGTTCAAACATCCACCAACTTGGTAGATGAGGTCCGGAAAAACCAACTGCCAGAAGAAACTAATCCTGTAAGTGAGAAGCTAGAGGGGTCTCACGCATCAAAAGAGCATTTTAGAGGCCTACTATTTCCTCAGTTGGTCCTAATGCAGCAATTATGCAATATAAACTAGAGGAGAAAACATGTTTAGGACTTGATCTAAACAGCATTTGTCTATTCGATTCGAGAGCACAGTACCTAGATGGAACCAACTGGACTGCTCTTTATATTCTTGCTCAAATACGTTCATGGTAGGATAGCCTTGATTTTCAACATGGTACTGGCCATGGAGTTGGTATCAGAGATGATGGGTCAGATGCTGATTTTGTTCTGGGGTTGCCTAGAACTAGTCGAGGACATGATGCTATAGTCATTGTTCTGGATTGTTTTTTGAAAAAGGGGCATTTCCTTCTATGCTCTTAAGACCTCCAATGCTGTCCACAACGCCAAACCTTTTTCTCAAGAAGTTGTCCGACTTCATGGGTTGCACAACACTATTGTTTCTGATCGAGCTCTGAAGTTTATGCGTTGTTTTTGGTGCAATTTATGGA